>SJYX01014695.1:103619-121738 GCA_006410675.1 Oreotragus oreotragus
ATGGAGAAGCTCTATACAGTCAGCAAAAACAAGACAGGGAGCTGACTGTGGCTCAGATCATGAACTCCTTATTGCCAAATTCAGACTTAAACTGAAGAAAGTAAGGAAAATCACTGGACCATTCAGGTATGACCTAAATCAAATCCCTTATGATTATACAGTGGAAGTGAGAAATAGATTTAAGGGACTAGATCTGATAGACAGAGTGCCTGATGAACTATGGACGGAGGTTCCAAGGAGTAAGCGTCTTTTAATTTCATGGCTGCAATCACCATCTGCAGTGATTTTGGAGCCCAGAAAAATAAAGTCAGTCACTGTTTCTACTGTTTCCCCATCTATTTGCAAAAGTATTTTTTAATCAAGTTGAGTTCACTATGTTTAAGACATACTTTGCATACTTAATAGACCACAGTGTAGTATAAACATAACTTTTAAATGGACTGGGAAACCCCCCCAAAATTGTGCAACTTTATTGGGGTGGTCTGGAATGAAACAATATCTCCAAGAAACAAAACACTCACATAGACACAAACATAAATACACATATATGTGTGCATATTATGTATATTATATTTGTATGTGTATGTATGTGTGTTAAGTCACTTCAGTCGTGTCCAACTCTTTGCGCCCCTATAGACTGTAGCCTGCCAGGCTCCTCTGTCCGAGGGATTCTCCAGGCAAGAACACTGGTGGGCTGCTGTTGCCTTCTCCAGGAAGGAATTACGAGGTACCAACTAAAAGTGAGCAATGTTGATCAGCTTTTCATGTGTTTACAAGCATCTGTGTGTGGGCTTCCCTCATAGACCAGTTGGTTAAGAATCCATCTGCAATGCTGGAACCTGGGTTCAATCCCTGGGTTGGGAAGATCCCCTGGAGAAGCGAACTACTGTCCACTCCAGTATTCTGGCCCGGAGAAGTCCACGGAGTGCGTGGTCCGTGGGGTCAGAAAGAATCAGACACAACTGAGCAACCAAGCACAGAACAGCATAGATTGCTTTGCTGTGCAAAAGCTAAGCTTAATTAGGTCCCACTTGTTCATGTCTGTTTTTATCTCTGTTACTCGAGGACAGGATCTTGTTGTGATCGACATCACACAGTGTTCTCCCTATATTTTCCGCTAAGAGTTTCATAGCTTCTGATCTTACATTTAGGACTTTAACCCATTTTGAGTTCATGCTTGTTTGTCTGTGGTGTTATGAACTGCACTAATCTGCAACCCTCCCAGAATCTGGAAAGATGGCACGATTACCCTGTTTCCAGGGTAGCAATGGAGATGCAGACGCAGAGAACAGCCTTGCAGATATGAGGGTGGGAAGGGGAGGAGAGTGTGGGACGAATGGAGAGAGTAGCATGGAAACATGCAGACTGCCATGTGTAGATAGATGGTCAACGGAAATCTGCTGCAGGACTCAGGGAGCTCAAACTGGGGCTCTGTAGCAACCTAGAAGGGAGGGAGGTGGGGGGGAGGTTCAAGAGAGAGACACGTGTGCATATGGCTGGCTCATGCTGATGTATACCAGAAACCAACCTGATGGACATGAGTCTGAGCAAGCTCCGGGAGCTGGCGGTGGACAGGGAAGCCCGGCGTGCTGCAGTCCATGGGGTCGCGAGGAGTCAGACACGACTGAGCGACTGAACTGAACTGACAGTAGAAAGCAACACAGTATTGTAAAGCAATTATCTTTCAATTTTTGATTTGAATTTTAATTTGAATTTCGGTTTTTAAACTTCTTTGACATTTGCAATACATTTGGTGGACATTTCTTATAAAGAGGCATCTGAAGCACAGTTTCGCGAGAGAGCTCTTCCATGCTCTCCTGGTCGTCTCCAGCATTTTTAGTCTCCGTTTGCGTCGCTCCCTTCCGTGTTCCCGTGTGTGTTCTAGTCAGGGGAATACAAACAAGCCAAGCACCAGAGATCCGGAATCAGGACCATCCAAAGCATAGTCTTCATAGCCTACAGGTGACTCAGTCATTGATCTTCTTGCCCTGACATAATTCATTGTATAACCTACGAAATGGTTAAAAGTAATGCCCAGGAAAGTCATGCTTGAGTTTTATACAGCTATTTTAACTTTTAAGAGGCTTGATGGCATCTTATCAATAAATGTCATCTTATTAAGTAGTGCTTTATCTCCATGACTCCTATTAGAAATCTTTAGGACTAGATATATCTCAGTATACAGAATATTTTGGATTTTATAATGATAATATACTTAAGATACATAATATATACTGATGATAATGAAGTGTACACGTCATGTATTACACACAACACTCTCAGCTCTCTCTAGCACAGTGACTCATAACTCAACACGTTGATATTTCTGCATCAAGCATATGAATCACTAAGTGGAATACATGAGTATTTTTTAAATGTTCTTGGATCCGTTGAAGAAATGGTTTTCCATTACAAGAGTTTTTGTGACAAACAAAAAATCCAAAATCTTTGGTTTCAGAGATTTATAGATTTTGGAATTGTAGATAAATGACTGTGGGCCTGAACTCTATATCACTTTTCCCAAGTTAGAAATCAAAGGTCGCTTTTTAAAATAACTTCTTCTTCTTTTCTCACTATATTCAATGCAATACATTAGTTCCATATTCTAAGTATCTTTTGATGTATTCACTACTGTCACTGCCTTAACATATACATGAACAGTTATAACTATTTCCTAATAGTTTTCTCTGACTCTAATCTCAATGTCAATCAGAATTTTATAGCAATAATTGCAAATAATTCACCTGGAAACATTGTCTTTCAATGTAAAATCACCAAGGGAATCCATCTCCCAAAGGTAAAAAGTCTTTGATCATCTGGACCTCTCCCCTTTTCTAGATTGGTAAAAATACTTTTTTTTTAAATACACAGGCTATTCCCAAGTCATATTAATCTTAGAATTTTCCAAATACACGATTATTTTTCATACTTCTGGGTCTTCACATGTGTGGTTGCCTCTGTAAGGAATTCCATTTTATTTTCCAATCATGTGAACTCTTATAGACTCATTCACTGTTAAATCCCTGAAGTCCTAACCATTCATTCCCATCACAAACCACCACCACCACCAACACTTTCACTAGTATTATTTCTACAATGGTACTATAGTAGCTTGGATGTTTTTTGTTGTGTTTTATTAATATTTATTCCACTACCATAGGTATGGTTTACTTATAATCCATAGAGACATTACTTGGAAAATGGATTATCTGCCATTTTTCCTTCAGAAAAAAAATATGATTCTCACATAGACAATTAAAATAATCTTCAGAGAACAGAAAAATAAAAGTCTTCTTTCATCTGTACATATGGCAGATCAGTTTCTTCCAGAACCTTGCAGCAATATCATGTAATCAGATAAAAAATATTTATTCACCATTCTTTGTAGTTGGAAGCAACGTGTGTGTGTATAAGATATACAAACACACAGATGAAGGGACATACACATGCATGAATACCCAGACACGTGCACACACAAAGGTATAAAAATACATGTGCAAATATAGCCCATACACTTAATAAGTAGAATGTTAGAATGATAAACTTTTTTCTTACTTTTACTTTTTTAATAGAAGTAGTAAAATTATTATGCCAAAATTTATGTAGTCATTGTCCAGCTTTAGCAGTTATAAATTCATGGCCAATCATGTAGGATTTATACTCCTATTCAATTCCTTACTCCCAATCTCATGTATTTTGAAGCAAATCCCAAATATCATAGCACTTCATTCATAAATATGGTAATCGGCATGCACATTCAAGTTTGATAAGGATTGCTTGGAGTGTTCTTAATGCTGAAAATTCTCACAAAGTTTCAAATTCACAGAGGCAATTTTGATAAATGATGGTTTAATTTCATTTTGCTTTATTTTATTGAGATTTCTAATCACTTCAGGCCTTCTGAGGAAAAAAGATTTCTTTGGAGCTGTGTGTTCTGACTTTTGTAATAAAAAAGACAACTCATTTGTTCTTTCTAACTTCTCAATAGAGGCATCGGCATGCTGTGTAGTCTGCGTGGCTGACAAGAACTGAATTACAGAATATATGAACTAAAAAGTAGTGCAAAGTTCGAAACAAATTGACTCTAAATATAAATTAAGTTCATCTTCGAATGATTGATTCAGTTTAAAGTTTGTCTTCTTTATTCATGAAAGGCTCTAAAACATCATGAAAGAAATGTCTCTGTGACTGAGTAGAGATATGAATGCCCTCAGTGAACACACAGGGAAACCTTAGCTTTCCTAGGATCTTTTCCAGAACTATTTATACCAAAGTTCTCACTAACCACCCTCAATTCTGCTGACCATAAAACCCACACAGCCTTCACCAGCCAACCTCAAATTAAAAAAAAAAATCAGGAGGATGACAGCTTGATGAATGAACAGGACGTGTGTTCACTTATTTAGAAACATATCACAAAGATATTCAAAGTTATGAGGTCAAATGTATTCAAATCAAGGGCCCGCAAAGGTAAAGACCATTTCTTCATATATCAATATGGACAATGACAGCAAGAAGTGAAGCAGCCAGCTTCATTTTGAACTCGCTTTTAGTCTAGCTGGAACTGCACTAGGCTTGCACAGTCAGACTGCAGGGAAGTGGATTGGCTGCATGAACTTGGGTAAGCCACTTGCTGCTCTAAGTCTCAGAATGTCCACCTGTAAAATGGGATTAACAACGTGCTGCTGCAAAACCCGAAGGAAAGAACAGGTGTCAAAGTGCTTTTGTGAATTATATGACTAATAAAATGTGACTTTTATTTATTGCTAGGTGAGGCAAGGGCTTCCTGGTGGCTCAGTCAGTAAGGAACCCACCTGCCTGCAATGCGGGAGACCTGGGTTCAATCCCTGGGTTGCAAAGATTCCCTGGGGGCAGGCATGGCAACCCACTCCAGTATTCTTGCCTGGAGAATCCCATGGACAGGGGAGCCTGATGGGCTGCAGTCCATGGGGTCCCAGGGAGTTGGACATGACTGAGTGACTAAGCAAAGGCAAGGTACTCAAAATTTTAGAGGACAGAATAATTGCTCTGCATTGCTACTAAAATAAGAACGAGAGACCTTTGAAACTGACAATGAAAATCTTGAGACTAGTAAAGCCTCGTCTGCTGATTGCTGTTTAGTTGCTAAGTTGAGTCCAACTCTTTGTGACCCCATGAACTGCAGCATGGCAGGCTTCCCTGTCCTTCACCATCTCCCTAAGTTTACTCAGACTCATGTCCGTGGAGTCAGTGATGTCTGACTCACCCTCTGTCGCTCTCTTTTCTTGCCTTCAATCTTGCCCAGCATCAGGGTTCCCCCCCCCGCCCCAATGAGCTGGCTCTTCATATCAGGTAGCCAAAATATTGGAGCTTCACCTTCAGCATCAGTCCTTCCAAAGAATATTCAGGGTTGGTTTCCTTTAGAATTGACTGGTTTGAACTCTTTGCTGTCCAAGGGACTCTCAAGAGTCTTTTCCAGTACCAGAGTTCAAAGGAAAGGCATCAGTCCTTCGGTACTCAGCCTTCTTTATGGTCCAACTCTCACATCCATACATGACTACTAGAAAAACCATAGCTTTGACTATGTGGAACTTTGTCAACAAAGTGATGTCTTTGCTTTTTAACATGCTGTCTAGGTTTGTCATAGGTTTTCTTCCAAGGAGCAACTTTTAATTTGTGGCTGCAGTCACTGTAAACAGTGATCTTGGAGCCCAAGAAAATGAAATCTGTCACTGTTTCCACTCCCCCCCCCAAATATTTGCCATAAAGTGAAGGAATCAGATGCCATGATCTTTGTTTTTTCAATGTTGAGTTTTAAGCCAGCTTTTTCACTCTTCAGGAACCTTCTGGTGGCTCAGAGGTTAAAGCGTCTGCCTCCAATGCAGGAGACCCGGGTTCGATCCCTGGGTCGGGAAGATCCCCTGGAGAAGGAAATGGCAATCCACTCCAGTATTCTTGCCTGGAGAATCCCATGGACAGAGAAGCCTAGTAGGTTACAATCCACGGGGTTGCAAAGAGTCGGACACGACTGAGCGACTTCACCTCACCTTGCACCCTCATCAAGAGGCTCTTAAAGTAGTGCCATCTACATATCTAAGGATGTTGGTATTTCTCCTGGCAATTCTGATTCCAGCTTCTGAGTCATCCAGCCCAGCATCACATACAAATACTCTGCGCAGAGTGGCAACATATGGCCTTGATGTACTCCTTTCCCCATTTAGAACCAAGTCTGTTGTTCCACGTCCAGTTCTAACTGTTCCTTCTTGTCCTGCATACAGGTTTCTCAGGAGGCAGGTAAGGTGGTCTGGTATTCCCATCTCTTCTAGAATATTCCACAGTTTGTTTTGATCCACCCAGCCAAAGGCTTTTGCATAGTCAATGAAGCAGATTTTTTAAAATTCCCTTGCTTTTTCTGTGATCCAGACTGTGCTCCTCTAAATCCTCACTGTTAATATTATATAACTCAGTTAATATAAGATACTTTGTCCTCTTCATGTGGCTTTGTTTCAACCATCTGATAATTATCCAAGTCATTTTTTGTGCAATCACACTTTTTCCCAGTTCAGTTCAGCTTGCAGAAACCAAGTGGGACCCTGCAGGAACCTTCCAGGGGCAGAAACCCCTCACATTACATTCCCCACTTTGTTTGTAGAAAACGTCCAGCCTCCTAAACTTTCCCCAGAGACCCAAAGAAGAAATTTATTCAGAGAAGGGAGAAAGTGCAGAAACAGAGGAAAACAAGCAAGAGGAAGAAATGATAGTTTAGCCACAAAACAAAGTCAAGGGGCTTCAGTTCCTTCTCAAGGGCTGTAGATGACATGTTAATCCACGTCCAGGAGTCATTCTGTAGATACTAAAGCCTCACACAGTGAGAAGTGAGCTGCACACTGCCCATCAGCACAGAGGAGTTCAGACTAGCTGGAACCAGGTTGGGACTGAGGTTCTAGAAACATCACCCCGTAACCTCACCATCAGCCAGTCGGAGAACCGTGCTCCAACTGGTCGGACACCTTGTGACCCTGTCCCTCACACCGTCAGCCTCACACAGGGAGAAGTGAGCTGCACACTGCCCATCAGCAGAGAGGAGTTCAGACTAGCTGGAACCAGGTTGGGACTGAGGTTCTAGAAACATCACCCCGTAACCTTACCATCAGCCAGTCGGAGAACCGTGCTCCAACTGGTCGGACACCTTGCGACCCTGTCCCTCACACCGTCTTTACAAGCATTTCCCCGAAAACCACTGGGGCGTTTTTGAGCTTGAATTGCCCATTCTCTTTGCTTGGCTTTGCAATAAACACTGTCCTCTCTTCACTACAGCGCAGGTCACAAGACTGGCTTTGCTGTACATGCAGTGAGCAGACCCACACTTGGTTCAGTAGCATGGAAATGCCATTACTCTGATTTTTTTTTTTTTTTTACTTTATTTTACTTTACAGTACTGTATTGGATTTGGCATACCATTACTCTGATTTTTAAAGAGAAATCATGAGCTTACTTTCACTGATCTATAATTGCTGGTATAATATCACTTACATTTTTGAATATAAGATTTACGATCATTATATTTCAGTTCTCTGGTTTCTCATTAGCTCTACTTCAATTTTCTTTCTTTCTTTCTTTTTTTGATGGTACAGGTGCTTTTATTTTTTTTCCAATTTTATGAAGTAATATTTAGGCCTTAATTATAAATGTTTAACAGATAAGACAACTAACGAGAAATTTAATATGTTCTGCTTTTTTTCTCCATGTTTTCTATATCAGGATTCTTTACTGTAGAATTTATTGGTAATTTTCATAATGCAATTATGGCTTTTGGCAAACTGACCTAAAATGTGCTACTAGGTATAGTGTTTAAGAATGTAGGCTCTGAAATGAAACACTTCTTTATGTATTCCTGCACATGCACTTACTTGCTGAATGGTGTGGCCTTGGATATATTATTTAATTTTCCTGTGCCTTACCTGTACATTGGGGATGATATTAGTAGTTTATCACAGGAATTTTAGGAAAGTTAAATAGGGATGATGGGAAGGTATGTGGCAGGTTCCCTAACTACTAGCAGAACATAATAAATTTATCATTCAGTTCAGTTCAGTCGCTCAGTCGTGTCCGACTCTTTGCGACCCCATGAATCGCAGCACGCCAGGCCTCCCTGTCCATCACCATCTCCCAGGGTTCACTCAGACTCACGTCCATTGAGTTGGTGATGCCATCCAGTCATCTCATCCTCTGTCATCCCCTTCTCCTCCTGCCCCCAATCCCTCCCAGCATCAGAGTCTTTTCCTATGAGTCAACTCTTCGCATGAGGTGGCCAAGGTACTGGAGTTTCAGCTTTAGCATCATTCCTTCCAAAGAACACCCAGGGCTAATCTTTAGAATGGACTGGTTGGATCTCCTTGCAGTCCAAGGGAACCTCAAGAGTCTTCTCCAACACCACAGTTCAAAAGCATCAATTTTTCAGCGCTTAGCTTTCTTCACAGTCCAACTCTGACATCCATACATGACCACTGGAAAAACCATAGCCTTGACTAGATGGACCTTTGTTGGCAAAGTAATGTCTCTGCTTTTTAATATGCTATCTAGGTTGGTCATAACTTTTCTTCTAAGGAGTAAGTGTCTTTTAATTTCATGGCTGTAGTCACCATCTGCAGTGATTTGGGAGCCCAAAAAAATAAAGTCTGACACTGTTTCCACTGTTTCCCCATCTATTTCCCATGAAGGGATGGGACCAGATACCATGATCTTAGTTTTCTGAATGTTGACCTTTAAGCCAACTTTTTCACTCTCCTCTTTCACTTTCATCAAGAGGCTCTTTAGTTCCTCTTCACTTTCTGCCATAGGGTGGTGTCATCTGCATATCTGAGGTTATTGATATTTTTCCCAGCAATCTTGATTCCAGCTTGTGCTTCTTCCAGTCCAGCATTTCTCATGATGTACTCTGCATAGAAGTTAAATAAGCAGGGTGACAATATACAGCCTTGACGTCCTCCTTTTCCTATTTGGAACCAGTCTGTGTTCCATGTCCAGTTCTAACTGTTGCTTCCTGACCTGCATACAGGTTTCTCAAGAGGCAGGTCAGGTGGTCTGGTATTCCTATCTCTTTCAGAATTTTCCACAGTTTATTGTGATCCACACAGTCAAACACTTTGGCACTTTGTTTGGTTACCATAAGCCAACTTTGTTGGAGTGAAACCATATAAACTCAAGGACCTTGCCTATTTTATTCACCATTATACACTGACTATCCCCAGCATCTAATACTCGGTTCATAGAATAAGCCCAGAAATAGTTGTACAAGGAGGTGTGAATTTAAAAGATGAAAAAAATCCTGCCCATTTCAATTATATGCAAGCACTGACTTAACTTGAAGCAATAAAAGATAAACTGGTTATGAATTTGACCCTCAGCAGAAGACAGAGGAGAAAGGATATTCATGTTGAGACAATAAGGTATAAAAATAAATAAATTCAACCTAGGTAGATTTCAGAGGAGGGGAATACTATTTCAGCCATAAAAAAGACATCATCAAACTGGAGGTTTTATTTATTTATTTTTTATTCTTCAGTGTAGTCACGGTCTCAAACCTGCCACTGACCAGACAAGCATGTCCTTTGTGTGTGTTTCATTTGAGTGTTTAAAATATTTAAATGTAAATGTCTTTAACTGAGGCGTGTGTCCTCCATTCTACGCCGGTGTATCATCCAGACACTTTAAATGTGTTGTCAGCCCTTTGGACCAAATCCATGGTAAACAACCTTCAAAGTGAGCTAAAGAAAGCTTTGCAGTGACTGGCAAAGGAAATCAAATGGGAACAGACTTATGGAAGACAGAGTTGAGGCCCATTACACCCATGCTGGGAGTTTAAAAACAGCAACAAAACACGACAGCGGAGGCCACCAGGTGCGGCAGGCCGCGGCGACCGAGTCACGGCAAGACCGGGTCAAAGCCAGCCCTTCCCAGTAACAGGGTCTCATCACTGCCCACAGGCGCCTGAAGCTGGGCGGTCTGGTCAGGAGGGTCAGGACCTGCCCAGCCACCAGCCCAGCCCCACCGACTGAGCACATCTCCTACCACAGGCACCAGAGACCCACCCTGGAGC
Source organism: Oreotragus oreotragus (assembly GCA_006410675.1). Lineage (NCBI taxonomy): Eukaryota > Metazoa > Chordata > Mammalia > Artiodactyla > Bovidae > Oreotragus > Oreotragus oreotragus. The sequence goes on from SJYX01014695.1 coordinate 113,698, forward strand.
CAGCAATGACCTCTGTTCACACACTCTGACTCTAAACTGTGCTCACCACCAAATTGGAATACACATTTCTCTGTCTTCTGTCCTCAAAGAATGAATTGAATCATCAGGATATCTGATTTCTGAAAATACATCATGTTCCTTAGTATATCTTATTATCCAGGAAAAAGTGTCTGATGGATGTCTAGTTGATGTTGGGTGTTGGGTAGATGTCTAATTGATGATGGACGTCTATTTACACTCATGTGTGTGCATGTGTGTGCTCAGTCGCTCAGTCCTGTCCATCTCTTTGTGATCCCATGGACTGTCGCCCGCTAGACTGCTCCATCCATGGGATTCTCCAGGCGAGCCTACGGGAGTGAGTTGCCATTTCCTTCTCCAGGGCATCTTCCCAACCCAGGGACCACAGCCGTGTCTCTTGCATCTCGGCAGGTGGGTTCCTTACCACTGCATCAGCTGGGAAGCCACGACTTACAGCTACAGTTAAAATTATGTTTTGAAAAATTCTGTCACACTTTCGGATCCCTAAATTCATGACTTCATGTAGTAATGATTTGCTCCCTTTACCTTCCTTCTTACATTCAAAACTAATTCGCGTTAAGTAGCATATGCCTGGAGGAAAGGATGACACTAAACTGGAACTCGACGCCGCAGGAAGTAACAGACGTAGACACTGTTGGTGGCTGGTGCCCACCTGAACCCTTACTCCTTCACTGGGCACCAGTCAATATCCAGGGAAGAGCGAGCGCAGGCATCTGTCTTTACAATCAGTGCTTCTGTTTGTCTGTTTCAGTTGTGGTCTCAGCTGTGGCACGCAAGATCCATCTCCACTGCAGCACGTGGGATCTTGAGTTGCAGCTTACAGACTTTGAGTTGTGGCATCTTGTTCCCTGACCAGCGATCAACCCCAGACCCCCTGTATTTAGAGCACAGAGTCTTAGCCGCTGGACCACCAGGGAAGGTCCTGCCTGAGTCTTCTTGCACCCCAAGCCCAGCCTGCACCCACATGGGCAGTAGCGCCAGAGAAGCAAACACTCCTCTCCACTCAAAGCTTCCCCGGTGGCTCAGTGGTGAGCAATCTGCCTGCCAGTGCAGGAGACAAAGGAGACGCAGGTTCCTCCCCTGGGTCCGGAAGATCCCCTGGAGGAGGGCATGGCAGCCCACTCCAGCGTTCTTGCCTGGAGACGCCCATGGAGAGAGGAGCCTGGCAGGGTGTGGTCCAAGGAGTCACAAAGAGCTGGACATGACTGAGCGCCGGGAGAAGCAGCTTGCAACTGCTAGTTATGGAAACTGCCATGTAAATGCCGAGTCCCCCAGCCCCTCGGTGTGGGTTAGAAGCTGGAGGGACGTGAGGTCTGTGAGATGTGAGCTGCCGGGTTCCCGTCACAGGGTGTAGGCAACGTTTGCCCCCCGTGGAGCCGCAGGATCACAGCCTTTCCCTGCCCGCTTCCCGTTTCCATTTCTCCGTTGGTACTTTCTGGGCTCGCCACCCAAAGAAACTGTTTAATTATCCTTGTCACACACCTAACTCTGAGGGAACCCCAACTAAGACAGAGTAATAGCAAATGTTCACACACTTCAAATGCAGAAAGCGTCTCTCTGTGAAACTAAAGCAAATGTGACCTTGTTGACATCAATCAGACGATCTTTGCCCGTCATGCTAGCACAGTCCGTGTGCTTAGTTTGGCTGTAATAACTTTTACACGTTCACCTCCTTTCAGCAGCTGATTCTGTATCTAAAAGAGCAAGAGAAGGTGTCTCTTAACCACTCCCAGTGCCTTGACCTACCACTGATTCCCACTGAAATTAAAACCCTGCCAACTACTTCCAAATGCACTGGTATTGCACCTCCCCAGTGGGAGCCAGTGTAAAACGAAACTATAAGTGGAAAAGACTCTTAATTCTCCAAACGAAATGGAAGTGAAAAAAGTTATCTAAGTACTGCTCATTTTATATGGATGGCCCCTTTTCCAAATTTTATCCTATAGAAAAGAAAAAACAAACAAACCCTGTTTGTTTTTCAGGAGTGTTTGCTCTTACCACAGCTAGACATGAAAATTATAAGCAAGCTGCCAGCAGGGATCAAGGTGCTTACAAGCAAGGAGCCTCGGCATGACAGGCCACGGAAATCTTTGACTCATAAACACAGAATGGAAAGGCACATCACCGGTGAAAGCTGCACGACATGAGCAAAGAGCTCAGCAGAAAATAGCTGAGAATCCCCTGATCCCTAGAAGATGATTGTTTTATCCAGACTTCAGAAGTTCCCTTGCAAAACTCAGCTGTTTTGTTCTGCAAACTGCAGGTGAGAAAACACTGTTAAGCTGTGAAAACAGTATCCTTGGCAACACGTGGCATAATTATTTTGTGTTTGTTTAGCAATTTGTTATTAAAGTTACTGAGCAGAACACGAATCTCATTTGTGTATACGACGTGTTTTGCTATGACTTTCTTCCCCGAGGCGAGCTTTCGACAGCTGCCTCTCTTGCAGTCTAGGTCATCGATTCATAGCATCCTGCCACATACGTGTCAGTCAGTCATCTTTTTATGTTTCATCGCATTTTTTTTACCCCTTTTACTTGTCTTGCATTTCCCTCTTTCGCATCATCTGTCTTTTTCCTATATGGCATGAGTTAGCATCTGTGTTGGTTTTCCTTCTGAACAGTGAGATGCTGACAGGCCCAGTGACCTTAATATAAACTCCATTCAATCTTCCCACGTGTCTAATCATATCTTTGAGTTTGTTCTCCCTTGACATATTTCTGCTTGCAAAGGCCAAGATGAAGAAGTACAGGCTGGATCCTTGCTATTCAGGGTGTGACTGAAACACATTAGCACATTCTGGGAGCTTGCTGCTGCTGCTGCTGCAAAGTCACTTCAGTCATATCTGACTCTGTGTGACCCCATAGACGGCATCCCACCAGGCTCCCCCATCCCTGGGATTCTCCAGGAAAGAATACTGGAGTGGGTTGCCATTTCCTTCTCCAATGCATGAAAGAGAAAAGTGAAAGTGAAGTCACTCAGTCTGTCCGACTGTTAGCAACCCCACGGACTGCAGCCCACCAGGCTCCTCCGTCCATTGGATTTTCCAGGCAGGAGCACTGGGGTGGGGTGCCGTCGCCTTCCCCGCTGGGAGCTTGCTAGAAGTGTAGAAGTTCGGGCTCCTCACCCAGACCCACATGCTTTGCATAAGACGAGGACTCGTTATTTGTATGTACATGAAAGCTCCGGAAGCTTTAATATAGGTAAATTATGAGGAAATGGATGGGGCTCATCGCTGTTTTCAATATTCATCATTTCCTGTTCCTTACACTTAATTATTTACTTCATTTTTGTTTTGCTTTATTTTACTTAACAATACTGTATATTTACAATGGTGTCTTAGTTTCAGGTGTAGAGCTGAGTAACTTTGTTATACATATATATATTCACTCTTTTCCATATTTTCTTCCCACATAAGCTATTACAGAATATTGAGTAGAGTTCCCTGGGCTTCACAGTAGGTCCTTGTTGGTTATGTATTTTATATACAGTAGTGTGTACATGTTAATCCCAAACTTTTAATTTATCCCTCCCCCAAGTTTGCCCTTTGAAAACTTTACATTTGTTTGAGAAGTCTGTGAGTCTGTTTTTTAAATAAGTTCATTTGTATATTTTTTCTAAATTATACATATAAATGACATAATATTTGTCTTTCTCCATCTGACTTACTTCACTTAGTATTTTCTAGTCCATCCATGTTGCAGCAAATCACATCATTTCATTCTTTTCTATCAATTCCTGAGTAATATTCCATTGTATATATGTATCACATCTTCTTTATCAGTTCCTCCACTGATAGTCATTTAGGTATTATCCATATCTTCAGTTCAGTCGCTCAGTCATGTCCAATTCTTTGTGATCCCATGGACTGCAGCATACCAGGCTTCCCTGTCCATCATCAACTCTGGGAGCTTGCTCAAACCCATGTCCATCAAGTCAGTGATGCCATCCAACCATTTCATCCTCTGTCGGCCCCTTCTCCTCCTGCTTTCAATCTTTCCCAGCATCAGGGTCTTTTCCAATGAGCCAGTTCTTCACATCAGGTGATCAAAGTATTGGAGTTTCAGCTTCAACATCAGTCCTTCCAATGAATATTCAGGACTGTTTTCCTTTGGATGGACTGGTTTGATCTCCTTGCAGTCCTAAGGATTCTCAAGAGTCTTCTTCAACACCACAGTTCAAAAACATCTATTCTTCAGTGCTCAGCTTTCTTTATAGTCCGACTCTTACATCCATACATGACTACTGGGAAAACCACAGCTTTGACTAGATGGACCTTTGTTGGTAAAGTAATGTCTCTGCTTTTTAATATGCTGTNGCGCAGGCATCTGTCTTTACAATCAGTGCTTCTGTTTGTCTGTTTCAGTTGTGGTCTCAGCTGTGGCACACAAGATCTTCCGTCTCCACTGCAGCACGTGGGATCTTGAGTGGCAGCTTACAGACTTTGAGTTGTGGCATCTTGTTCCCTGCCCAGGGATCAACCTCACACCCCCTGTATTTAGAGCACAGAGTCTTAGCCACTGGACCACCAGGGAAGGTCCTGCCTGAGTCTTCTTGCACCCCAAGCCCAGCCTGCACCCACATGGGCAGTAGTGCCAGAGAAGCAAACACTCCTCTCCACTCAAAGCTTCCCCGGTGGCTCAGTGGTGAGCAATCTGCCTGCCAGTGCAGGAGACAAAGGGACGCAGGTTCCTCCCCTGGGTCCGGAAGAGCCCCTGGAGGAGGGCATGGCAGCCCACTCCAGCGTTCTTGCCTGGAGACGCCCATGGAGAGAGGAGCCTGGCAGGGCGTGGCCCAAGGAGTCACAAAGAGCTGGACATGACTGAGCGCCGGGAGAAGCAGCTTGCAACTGCTAGTTATGGAAACTGCCATGTAAATGCCGAGTCCCCCAGCCCCTCGGTGTGGGTTAGAAGCTGGAGGGACGTGAGGTCTGTGAGATGTGAGCTGCCGGGTTCCCGAGGCAGGGTGTGGTCCAAGGAGTCACAAAGAGCTGGACATGACTGAGCGCCGGGAGAAGCAGCTTGCAACTGCTAGTTATGGAAACTGCCATGTAAATGCCGAGTCCCCCAGCCCCTCGGTGTGGGTTAGAAGCTGGAGGGACGTGAGGTCTGTGAGATGTGAGCTGCCGGGTTCCCGTCACAGGGTGTAGGCAACGTTTGCCCCCCGTGGAGCCGCAGGATCACAGCCTTTCCCTGCCCGCTTCCCTTTTCCATTTCTCCATCGGTACTTTCTGGGCTCGCCACCCAAAGAAACTGTTTAATTATCCTTGTCACACACCTAACTCTGAGGGAACCCCAACTAAGACAGAGTAATAGCAAATGTTCACACACTTCAAATGCAGAAAGCATCTCTCTGTGAAACTAAAGCAAATGTGACCTTGTTGACATCAATCAGACGATCTTTGCCCGTCATGCTAGCACAGTCCGTGTGCTTAGTTTGGCTGTAATAACTTTTACACGTTCACCTCCTTTCAGCAGCTGATTCTGTATCTAAAAGAGCAAGAGAAGGTGTCTCTTAACCACTCCCAGTGCCTTGACCTACCACTGATTCCCACTGAAATTAAAACCCTGCCAACTACTTCCAAATGCACTGGTATTGCACCTCCCCAGTGGGAGCCAGTGTAAAACGAAACTATAAGTGGAAAAGACTCTTAATTCTCCAAACGAAATGGAAGTGAAAAAAGTTATCTAAGTACTGCTCATTTTATATGGATGGCCCCTTTTCCAAATTTTATCCTATAGAAAAGAAAAAACAAACAAACCCTGTTTGTTTTTCAGGAGTGTTTGCTCTTACCACAGCTAGACATGAAAATTATAAGCAAGCTGCCAGCAGGGATCAAGGTGCTTACAAGCAAGGAGCCTCGGCATGACAGGCCACGGAAATCTTTGACTCATAAACACAGAATGGAAAGGCACATCACCGGTGAAAGCTGCACGACATGAGCAAAGAGCTCAGCAGAAAATAGCTGAGAATCCCCTGATCCCTAGAAGATGATTGTTTTATCCAGACTTCAGAAGTTCCCTTGCAAAACTCAGCTGTTTTGTTCTGCAAACTGCAGGTGAGAAAACACTGTTAAGCTGTGAAAACAGTATCCTTGGCAACACGTGGCATAATTATTTTGTGTTTGTTTAGCAATTTGTTATTAAAGTTACTGAGCAGAACACGAATCTCATTTGTGTATACGACGTGTTTTGCTATGACTTTCTTCCCCGAGGCGAGCTTTCGACAGCTGCCTCTCTTGCAGTCTAGGTCATCGATTCATAGCATCCTGCCACATACGTGTCAGTCAGTCATCTTTTTATGTTTCATCGCATTTTTTTTACCCCTTTTACTTGTCTTGCATTTCCCTCTTTCGCATCATCTGTCTTTTTCCTATATGGCATGAGTTAGCATCTGTGTTGGTTTTCCTTCTGAACAGTGAGATGCTGACAGGCCCAGTGACCTTAATATAAACTCCATTCAATCTTCCCACGTGTCTAATCATATCTTTGAGTTTGTTCTCCCTTGACATATTTCTGCTTGCAAAGGCCAAGATGAAGAAGTACAGGCTGGATCCTTGCTATTCAGGGTGTGACTGAAACACATTAGCACATTCTGGGAGCTTGCTGCTGCTGCTGCTGCAAAGTCACTTCAGTCATATCTGACTCTGTGTGACCCCATAGACGGCATCCCACCAGGCTCCCCCATCCCTGGGATTCTCCAGGAAAGAATACTGGAGTGGGTTGCCATTTCCTTCTCCAATGCATGAAAGAGAAAAGTGAAAGTGAAGTCACTCAGTCTGTCCGACTGTTAGCAACCCCACGGACTGCAGCCCACCAGGCTCCTCCGTCCATTGGATTTTCCAGGCAGGAGCACTGGGGTGGGGTGCCGTCGCCTTCCCCGCTGGGAGCTTGCTAGAAGTGTAGAAGTTCGGGCTCCTCACCCAGACCCACATGCTTTGCATAAGACGAGGACTCGTTATTTGTATGTACATGAAAGCTCCGGAAGCTTTAATATAGGTAAATTATGAGGAAATGGATGGGGCTCATCGCTGTTTTCAATATTCATCATTTCCTGTTCCTTACACTTAATTATTTACTTCATTTTTGTTTTGCTTTATTTTACTTAACAATACTGTATATTTACAATGGTGTCTTAGTTTCAGGTGTAGAGCTGAGTAACTTTGTTATACATATATATATTCACTCTTTTCCATATTTTCTTCCCACATAAGCTATTACAGAATATTGAGTAGAGTTCCCTGGGCTTCACAGTAGGTCCTTGTTGGTTATGTATTTTATATACAGTAGTGTGTACATGTTAATCCCAAACTTTTAATTTATCCCTCCCCCAAGTTTGCCCTTTGAAAACTTTACATTTGTTTGAGAAGTCTGTGAGTCTGTTTTTTAAATAAGTTCATTTGTATATTTTTTCTAAATTATACATATAAATGACATAATATTTGTCTTTCTCCATCTGACTTACTTCACTTAGTATTTTCTAGTCCATCCATGTTGCAGCAAATCACATCATTTCATTCTTTTCTATCAATTCCTGAGTAATATTCCATTGTATATATGTATCACATCTTCTTTATCAGTTCCTCCACTGATAGTCATTTAGGTATTATCCATATCTTCAGTTCAGTCGCTCAGTCATGTCCAATTCTTTGTGATCCCATGGACTGCAGCATACCAGGCTTCCCTGTCCATCATCAACTCTGGGAGCTTGCTCAAACCCATGTCCATCAAGTCAGTGATGCCATCCAACCATTTCATCCTCTGTCGGCCCCTTCTCCTCCTGCTTTCAATCTTTCCCAGCATCAGGGTCTTTTCCAATGAGCCAGTTCTTCACATCAGGTGATCAAAGTATTGGAGTTTCAGCTTCAACATCAGTCCTTCCAATGAATATTCAGGACTGTTTTCCTTTGGATGGACTGGTTTGATCTCCTTGCAGTCCTAAGGATTCTCAAGAGTCTTCTTCAACACCACAGTTCAAAAACATCTATTCTTCAGTGCTCAGC
>SJYX01014695.1:150336-160715 GCA_006410675.1 Oreotragus oreotragus
TAGCATCATTCCTTCCAAAGAAATCCCAGGGCAGATCTCCTTCAGAATGGACTGGTTGGATCTCCTTGCAGTCCAAGGGCCTCTCAAGAGTCTTCTCCGACACCACTGTTCAAAAGCATCAATTCTTTGGCACTCAGCCTTCTTCACAGTCCAACTCTCACATCCATACATGACCACAGGAAAAACCATAGCCTTGACTAGATGGACCTTAGTTGGCAAAGTAATGTCTCTGCTTTTGAATATACTATCGAGGTGGTCATAACTTTTCTTCCAAGGAGTAAGCGTCTTTTAATTTAGTCAAGGTATATCAGAAAAAGAACCAATAAACTCTGTGTGTGTATTTATTTATATAAAAGGAAATAACTCACACAGTTATGGAGACTGACAAGTCTAAAATTAATAGAGTAGGCTGGAGCTCCAGCAAGAGATGGCATTGCAGTTCAAGTCCAAATGCTATCAAGCTGCGAATTCCTTCCTACTACAGGGAAGTCCAGTCTTTTATTCTCTTCAGGCCTTTAATTGGCCATCTACATTATGGAGAGCAATCTGCTTTACTCAAAGCCTACCAATTTTAATGTACATTTTTATCCAAATCACTCTGACAGAATTATTCAGAATAATGTTCCAATAAATATCTAGGCACTGCGGCCCAGGCAAATTGACACAAAAAATTAACCTTCACAGTGCTTCTTTCCTGATCACGTTGTACTCATCCTGTGCTTATTCTAGGTCTCTTTAAAAGTGCATAGAATATTGTTTTAAAGTTATCCTATATAATAATGACAAAGAAGCAACTTTAAAAAAACATAAGATAATTCTCTTGTTACATTTATTTATGTGTTTTCCACTTTAAGTCTACCTTATTATGAGCTTAATTTGGACTGTTTGAAAATTGGAAACAATGCATTTGAATAAATATAAGTAACACAGCCCAGAGGTAAAAATTGGACTGTCTTCTCTGCTTGGAACTGGGTGCCTTCCAAATCCAGCTTAGTAAAAACTGATTCATTCCCTGTGTAAATGGGAAAGAAAATAAAAGGTATCAAAACAGTTTCAGGAACCCGCAGCACTGAAGACAGGCCACATCTAACAGTTTAAAAATCATTTACCAGTACAAAAATTAGAAATCATATAACCAGAGTAACTCCTTTTTACAAACCGGGCTTCATCTTTTCTTGAACATCACTTTCCTAGCATCCAGTCTCAATGCTATGCAGTGTTTGTTTTTCAAAGCTGCCAAAATTCACAGGTATTTAAGTGGATTTTTGAGTTTTAAAAACAAATTTGCTTTTTCCCATATCATTTCTATATTTAAGAGAATTTCCAGTAGTTTATCTGGAGAAGTCATAAGTTATTATTTATTACTCATTTTAGTATTAGAATTTTGTTTTCATTAACATTAGTGCCTAAAGCACAATGGAAAACTAGAAATCTATGAGTATTTAATTCTTATTGTATGTGTTGTATTACAAAAACACTTTTTTACTACAAGACTTTTGATGTTAAGACATGACTTTTGCACTTGCCCCACCCTTCTCCTTGCCTCCCTCCCAATTAGCCCAGAGGTCTTATTGTTCTCTACACTTCTCTGGGTTCAGGATTTATATACATCATTTTCCTTTCATGGAATGTAGTCTGTCCTGTAAATCACCATGAGACCTTCAGAATTAACAAACCCGAAAAACAACTCTGTGCTGAAGATAGCCCTCTATGTGAATATGATGACTCCTCTATTGATGAAATTCTCTTTTGATTGTCATAACTGAGAAAGTTCATATGACCTTTCATTCTATCTTCATGGAATAGAATAGCTTAATCAACCTGTGTTCCAGTTTCATTCAATGAATCATGTCAGGAGACAGTTTCTTTTCTCACTAACCATATAGAGAAAGGCTTTTTCATAATGTTTCAAACTGAGAAAGATCTCAAGGATATTTTTAAAATAGACAAAGTTCTTTAAGTGCTCTATAATTTGAATGAATTTTTAGAAACTAATGAATAGATTCTAATCTGTTAGTGGAAACCAAGATAAATAATCCCTCAAATTCTCACATGATATTTGCTATGATACTAGTTATTATGAGGAAATACAAGTGATTAAGACAAGAGGTTGGTCTCAAGAAACTTACATTCTAGATATCTAAAGGAGATAAGTTCAAAAATAATGAGAGTTTGAAGCAATATTTGAAACATGGTACATTAGGGAGAAATTATATGAACAAAGAGAAGGTTGTGACCATTTTTAACTCACGTGGGTAGGTCTTGGAGGAATGACAAACATTTTAAGACATCGTGTATGCTTGCTTTAGAGGCAGTTGATAGAGACAGTCTGTATTTTCAGGACCACGGCTGCCTACGGAGGCAATAACTTCCTGAAGCAGACCTTAATTGATCTTCATTACCTTCATTAATACTGTAACTGTGGACAGTAGCAGTTTAGAGTNGCTTTAGAGGCAGTTGATAGAGACAGTCTGTATTTTCAGGACCACGGCTGCCTACGGAGGCAATAACTTCCTGAAGCAGACCTTAATTGATCTTCATTACCTTCATTAATACTGTAACTGTGGACAGTAGCAGTTTAGAGTTACCAAACTCCCAACATTTTCTCCCTAAACTGCAAGAATAAACAGATGGTGTTTTGATCTCATCATAAATCCTGTGTACTCAAATGTTCCTTAATTACATAGCAAATATCTGGTTGGACACATGTTGTAAACAATTGTGTTTCTTAGAACACACACATATACCACACCTACAAAAGTCCAAACTTTTTCTTTTTATGATTACTCAGACTTCTATTTCATGAGAAGAAAATTTTGGTGTGTATATATAAGAAGATAGTTCACTTCCTTTTAGTCCTTTGTGTTCTTGAAGTAAGATATGTATGGTGATCTGTACACTGTTTTGACAGGCAGCACCCATGTAACTTAAACTCGTATGAAGATAGAGTATTTCCACTGCCACAAAAAACAATCCCTAGTGCTTATCTGCCATTGTACTGAATTTCACCATAGATTAGATTTGCCTGTTCTAGAATTTCATTAAAATGAAACCATACAATATATAATTTTGTCTGTCTGCTATTGCTCAGCATAAATTTGTTATTCATCTATGCTACTGCAAATAAGACTAATTCCTTTCTTCATATTTTTGGATATCATTCTAAGAATGTAACTCAATTTTTCACATTCATTCTTCTTTTGATAGACTTTTGAGTTGTATCCATTTGGGGGCTATTACGAATAGTCTTTAGACATTCCAATATAAGTTTTCTTGTTTGTCTTAATGGACACTTAATTTTTAATTTTCTTGGGAATGGTATTTTCAGGTCATATTGTACATGTATGTTTAAGATGACAACAAACTTCCAAACATCCTGCCAACATGGTTTTACTTTATTTAAATTCTTGCCATCACTGTATCAGAGTTCCAATTGCTATATATTTTTGCCAACATACATGATTGACAGCCATTTTAAATTTAACTTTTCTTTCTGATGTGTAATGGTATCAAGCTGTGATTTACTTTGCATTTTCCTGTAAAGAGATTACACATTTGTATGTGCTTTTTGACTGTTCATGTCTTCCTTTGAATTGTCTGTTTAATTATTTGCCCATTTTTGTTTGTTTTTAATTGTTCAATTGTGGAGGTACTTTATATATTCTTGATTCACATTCTTTGTCAGATATATTTTTTCTTAATGTACCCCCCCCANTCATCTTTCAGGATTTGAAACAGCTCAATTGGAATTCCATCACCTCCACTAGCTTTGTTCATAGTGATGCTTTCTAAGGCCCACTTGACTTCACATTCCAAGATGTCTGGCTCTAGGTAAGTGATCACATCATCATGATTATCTGGGTCGTGAAGATCTTTTTTGTACAGTTCTTCCATTTGACAGTATAATATTATGACAACTGATTCTTGGAAGATGTTGGACTCAACTTTTTAACACTTTGGTATTATTTCTTTTATTTTATAGCCATTCATTTTTATGCTGTTTTATAAAAGTATCAATCTGCAGCCAGTTGGAAATAAAAACTTTAAAACCATACATAACTGGTCCTTTGCTATTGAGAGTTTGAAACAGATCCTACTAAAGCACTTGGTCATTGGAAGAGAGTTGTCCTCAAAGAAGGCTGATGAGAAAAATCTTAAGGCACAGGTCAGCCTCACATGTCCTTATGGGCACAAGGTAACAAGCCAGCTACCTTCAAAGAAGAGTCAGCCGTGAGGGAAAATTTGAGCAGAGTTTCTAATTACTGTCTTGTCTACATGATCCCTCTCCTTCTCTTCTCCAGTCCGTGGATTATCAGCCAGACTGAAACAAGGAAAATTTAGGTTCCAAATGGCTACCCATTTCTGTCTGTCTTATACCCAAACCATCAACATTCATGCTTAAGCGCTAAGAATATACTTAAGTGATTTAAAGTCTGTCCGTCCACAGTGATTTTTGACCAGACATGTACTTGGAGACTTTTGTTGAATTCTTTAAGCAGGGTGCAGGGGCAGGGCATGTCTGGGGTTGCAAATAAAGAAAATACTTTCAGCTGATAGGAAGGACCTCACTTTTATTAATTAATATGCAGAAACACCCCCACTACAAACAAATGATAATGTCTGTGTAGCTTCAGCAAATTATTCCAGTCTGAGTTACCAAGAAAGATTCCATAGAATTAACCAACTCGGAGATGGAGAAAAAAGTAGAAGCTTGGTAACTGTGTAAGAAGAGCAAGAACACTCTACGGGGTAGCCTGACTATCAGGGGAACTAAGAGAAAACATGTAAAAGTCAAGTATCTCTGCCACCTGACAATATGTACTCAATTCATACTGAGACAGGTTGGGACCTGAGACCCTGCGGTGATTGCACCTAGGCAAACATCTCCTCAAGCGGCAAAATACAGAGAATCCTTACGGGACTAAAAAGAACTGCACACATGCACAGTTGGGACAAATGACGGACAACGAGATACAGAAAGACCAATGAGCCACTTCTGAAGAGCGAGAGCAAAACCAGAAGCCAGGAGCGAAAGCAGGATATCACACATGCCCCTTGAACTCAGCACCGCCAAAGAGGCAGACCACCTAGGGCGCACGCCTCCGCCTGCCCCCTGGGCAGGGCCCTGCACACGCTCCGTGTAAGGACCCAGCCCTCCACATCTTGAGGAACAAGAAAGCAAGATCGTCCGGTACCCGCTCTCCTCCCCATGGGCAGCAGGAGCCCCAGGAGAGCCTTGCCTGAAATTTGTGTCTGGCTTCTTACGAATATCTACTGATTAAGGAAACCAAGAACCCTGGTCGGTAACAATAGCAAAGTCAATAGTCAATCGCTAAGCATTGAAAAACTGCAGCAACGGGTGTGTCCATCCACTTCCATCAGTGTTAAGATATGCATCTGTGACGTGAATTTCTTCAGTGGATAAACTTGGGTCTGCAGCATTAAAGTGTGGAAATACACAAAAGGCTTCCTTCAGATCTGACCAGCCGACAGCCTCCTCTGCAAGTCTGCATCATCCAGTCAATATCATCCAGCTTTGGAAATTATCATCCAAAGGGTTCCTCATCACTGGAAATATTGAGCTGTGTGTCAGCCTGTCTGGGTTAATGGAGGTGACCTGAGCCTCCCTAGACCATCAGGGAGAAGCATTATGAAGTCAGTTAGCGTGGTTTGGGTTAACACGCCAAACACTGCCTGTGGCTCTCAACCCCACAGCCACACTAATACCGAAGCCCTGAAGCTCGATGTTTCAGTGGGAGAAACGGGGAGTTGTCAAGGGTTAGTTGTGAATATTTTGATGTTATGGTAAGAAAGCAACCAGGTCCTGAATTCCAAACTAAAAATATACTTAGTTATCTCCTTACCAACAGGGAGTCACTGAAGATTTCTGAGCTAAAGAATGCGGTGTTAAAAGGTGTGTATTGAAAGGTAGGTTGAGTCAGCAGACAGGGAGAGGAATCAGTCTACTGTTATGACACTGGAAATGACATGAGTCCCTGCCACCACCATGTCTGGGCGTGGGGATGAAAGACAAAACGTTCCAGAGTGCTCGAGAGGCAAGAAGAGGCCCAAGCACGGTGGCTAACTTGACAGTTTCAAAGGGAAGAGGAAAAGGCAACTGTCAGGTTTTGAGCCTGGCAAAATAATTGTGTAACAGCCAAGAACAAACCTGACTCCATATTTGATCTAGTCCCTTTCTTGAACTTTCATGCTAGCCTTGGATCTTTTGCAAAAGATAGTAGCTTATAAGCCCAGAATACAGAAGATAGCATATTCTTAGGACTCTATCTTTAACAGTCCAGTCATGTAGAGATAAAAAGTTGCAGAAGAGAGAATAGCATTTGTTTCACTGGAGATTTGCAGGAAGGTGGTGACGTGATCTATGTGGAAAGCTGCAAGAACAAAAGATTCCAGCACTGAGACGTTTGCAGCCATCAAACATGCCCCTTCCTCGCCTTGCCTTTAAAACTGCTTTGCTGACACCCTTTGAGGAGTTTGGGGTTCTTTGGGGGCATGAGCCACCCAATTCCTTGCATGGCCCTGCAATAAACCTTTCTCTGCTCCAAACTTTGACATATCCTTCTTGCTTGCCCTTGCTGTGTCCAGCACACAAACTTGCCTTGCAAAACAATGGGGCAGGTGAAGAGTATGGTCTGGGTTTAACAGAAGATGTTAAACTTTGATCCTGGCAAGCCTGGAGTTCAGCACTCCGTTCAGTCAGAGCACCTTTGGAATTTATCCGTTGTTCATTTCTAACAATGATAATGAGAAATTCACAGTCCATGACTACAGCCAGTCTTTCATTTAGTAAATCTCTTCCTTGACTTAGCACTCTTCCACCAGAAGAAAGTTACTGAAAAATCCCTTGAGATTATTTTTTTCCTTTTGCAAATGAACCTTTACAAAATCTACATTCCAAAAAGTGTTAGTACCCTGTGCAAGCACCTTCCTAAGGGAAAAAATTGAAAAAGTAAGTCATTATTAAACTTTTTGCCCCAGGGTTCAGAATACCGCAAGTTTGCTACTATGTGTTACTTTGGTATAACTGCCTAAGATTTGTGAAGCCATTTATCTTGAAATTGTGTTAGTATTTGGAGACTTTCAAGAGATATTTCTTATTTAGCTTTGAAGCAAAGTAATACCAGGCAACTGAACATGAAAAGACATTGAAAATACAAAAAACTGAAAAGCAGACTGTAATAAATATGAAGTATATTCTCATTATCAATCCAGGATGTAGAATTTCTTCTTTATCTTTTGCCTCTTAACAAATACTCCAATCAAAGTGAACCTCTTCAGTACCTTGAATCAGGATCATCACATATAAAAAGAGAGGTTTAGAATGATTAATATTTCATGTCCCTTCCAGGCACGTCAGTTCTCAAAGTACAATTGATACGTTTAAAATAGAGTTTCAAACTGTGTTTAATATCCCTTAAACACAAATACCTTGACTCTGTAACTTCATAGTTTATGCACTGAATTTAATAGTTCATGGAACTTTCCAGTGAAAGTATTTCACGCCTCACAGGTATATTTAAAAGTAATAGAAGGCACTAGGAACATTCTACTTGCAGCTGTTTCTTCTTTTTTGGTAAAATATCTTTTTGGATAAATTTTTTCGCTCTTCTGCTATACAACTTGGCCTGGCATGTACCCAGATGAATAAACATCAGATCATTGAGTCTTCCAAGGTCTCAATACCAGCTGTGATTTCTAAAATTTATGCTTGAGGAACTGTGACCTTGGCATATCCCAGATGCAAAATGGTCTGCCTCTAATCTTTTTGGATAAATTTTTTCGCTCTTCTGCTATACAACTTGGCCTGGCATGTACCCAGATGAATAAACATCAGATCATTGAGTCTTCCAAGGTCTCAATACCAGCTGTGATTTCTAAAATTTATGCTTGAGGAACTGTGACCTTGGCATATCCCAGATGCAAAATGGTCTGCCTCTCTTTTTTTTTTTTTTTAAGTTGTCTGTACTTGCATCAAAATTGCCAAAGCAATGAGGAAATGATTTCCAAGTGAATAGTTCTATGTTCTGTAAGTTTGAATTCAATGGCAAGCTAGAAATACTGTGTTATGGACGAAAGGTTCCCATCCCTGCTGAGATCCTCGCCCCCACGGTGACAGTATGAGGAGGGGGTCCTCAGGGAGACGCTGAGGTCATACGGACGGAGCTCTCATGATGGGGTGAAGAAGACAATGAGGACTTCCTCATCTGCTCTCTGATTGTGGGACACACAAAGAAGCCAGCATCCACAATCCAGGAAGCAGGTGGCACAGATACCAGGTATGCCAGCACCTTAACCTTGGCCTTGCCAGCCTTCAAAGTGTGAGAAGTTAATATCTGTGATTTCAACCGCTGAGCTGACTAAAGCTCTCCTGTATACTGCATTCAAGAAACTGTGAGGTTCCAGAGGTTGAGAAGAAGGAAAAATAATCACTAGATTAATTTTAGTCACTTTTAGATTATTCTCATGTTTTTTTAAGGTTATTCTTAACATAAAAGATTTTTTTTTTNCCTTAACCTTGGCCTTGCCAGCCTTCAAAGTGTGAGAAGTTAATATCTGTGATTTCAACCGCTGAGCTGACTAAAGCTCTCCTGTATACTGCATTCAAGAAACTGTGAGGTTCCAGAGGTTGAGAAGAAGGAAAAATAATCACTAGATTAATTTTAGTCACTTTTAGGTTATTCTCATGTTTTTTTAAGGTTATTCTTAACATAAAAGATTTTTTTTTTTTTTTTTACTTTACAATACTGTATTGGTTTTGCCACAGAAAAAGGATACAGGAACACAAAAGTTTTGATTAATAGGGGTGTCACAGTAAAAAGAGAGATGGTATTTATATCTTGATTTTTTTTTTTCACCAGCATCCTGGCTTCAGCATTCCTCCCAGATGACACAGGTGTCCTGGGGCAGCTCCAGCTGTGATTTCTGTTTTCCAAGGCAAGCAGACTGTTGGTTTCATCGCAGCAAAGTCCACATAAACCAGTGTGTTCCCTCATATTTAGAAGCAGTGTGATATCACTCAGCTTTTTGACTTTGCAAGGACAGAAGAAGCAAAAAAAAAAAAAAATCAGAAAAAATTTGGAGAGCTGGAGAGCACGTTTGCTTCTATTCTCCTTACTCAGCATTTTAAAGTCACCTGGTGAGAGCATTTTAATTTTTAAATGGCAAATTTGTTTAAGATTTAGCAGCTGTCCACAATATAAAATAGTTGGATAGNAAAAAAAAAAAAAAAAAAAAAATCAGAAAAAATTTGGAGAGCTGGAGAGCACGTTTGCTTCTATTCTCCTTACTCAGCATTTTAAAGTCACCTGGTGAGAGCATTTTAATTTTTAAATGGCAAATTTGTTTAAGATTTAGCAGCTGTCCACAATATAAAATAGTTGGATAGGCACTGTACAGAAACTTTGAAGGGTTTAGTGAAAACCCCAGAGAAGAAAGCAGTTTAACAAACTGATCAGTTTCTCTTCCTTAATTTGTGGTTGTTTTTTGTTTTTTGTTTTTTTTTAGTCTGTGGGGAAAATATTTAGATGCACCTGCCTTATCAGAAGGATGATAAATTTTCCAAGTCTGCCACAAATTGGGAGGAAATGTGATTGAAGTTGTCATGATGAACCACTTTAATCAAGTAATAATCACTCTAAATCATTTCCAGGAAAATCTGCAAAGTGGTTTGGATTTAAGTGCCATGGCTCAATCTGGGCTCCTTATGAAGGGCAAAGTCTCCATTCCAACCAATCTCAGGGACAATGACAGTATTAGAGGCAGCCCACCCCTGCTTTTACTCCCTGATGCAATATTTGGCCAGTGAATTTTGACAACATAATAGATGCTGGGGTCAGATCCATGAAACCGTGGATAATGAAAGAATGTTTTAAATGTAAAGTTTTATTCATGAATCTGATGACAATTATTTTAATGATTCAAAACAAAATACATTTCTTTTCAAATCTCTGTCCTTCTCCAGAATATTTCTCATTAGAATTTATGACTGTCTATAGAGATAATAACAAACTTATTTTTCAGTTCTTGATTTCCACACAAAAGGGCTATTTTCTTTTCCTTCCTTTGTCCACTCCTAAGCATGTTATCTACCTTGGGTGTTAAAAAAAATCACCTTTCTCAATACTGGAAAATAAGGGTTAAATGACTAACATGTAGGTGGCCAAAACACACAGCCAAGTTTGCCAAAGGAAACAATTCACAGCTGAGCACCATATTCCGAACCACACTGATGAACTTGAAAGATAGGTTTTCTTTAAAGCCAAATCCCAGTACTGATTTTGTTATGAATCCCTTGGATTCCTATACACCTATAATGAGAAAATAGAAAGATAAATTAAGAAAACAATTCCATTTATCAT
>SJYX01014695.1:160816-215773 GCA_006410675.1 Oreotragus oreotragus
ATAGTGAAGAAGAATGGGCAAACCTGAATTTGATTTCCAGGACTCTACTACGTGGCTGTGTGGTTCTGACTAATCACTTAAACTCTGTGAGCCTAAATTTTCTCATCTGTCAAATGAAGATAATCCTAGTATCCCTGACAGTAGAGTTACCCTGAGGTTCAAATGAGATCTGAGAAAATATTTTACAGAGTGCTATATAATGCAATAGGTATTGCCATATTTATTATTATCATCATTATTCTTTCCTGGAGGAAGAAGACAGTACAGTGTTTTGAGCTTCTCTGCTTTATTATAACTAGCAAAGGACTTAACAATATTTTTGAGAAAACTTCTGAGGTATTTGGCAGAATTGAGAAGTATGTGCTAAGGTGTCTCCCCCCGACCCCCGGCTCACCCAATATCTTGCAAGAGAGCCAAACAAGATGATCTCAAGCAGGGAGGTGAACAGGAAAGGACAGGATTAGAAACTGATAATCCAGGATCCCTACCAGATCTCTTCAACAGCAGATCTTTTGTTGGAATCTTTACTACTCCAAGCAGATAATCTTTGAAAGAGGGGATACTGGTTATATCACTGGCTGTTAAATCAAACACAAAAAAAGGGAAATTAGTTGGTAGTCTACTGACTAAAGGGCTTGTGTTACAACATAGCCATCAGTTCAGTTCAGTTCAGCTCAGTCGCTCAGTCGTGTCCGACTCTTTGCGACCCCATGAATCGCAGCATGCCAGGCCTCCCTGTTCATCACCATCTCCCGGAGTTCACTCAGACTCACATCCATTGAGTCCATGACGCCATTCAGCCATCTCATCCTCGGTCGTCCCCTTCTCCTCCCGCCCCCAATCCCTCCCAGCATCAGAGTCTTTCCCAATGAGTCAACCCTTCGCATGAGGTGGCCAAAGTACTGGAGTTTCAGCTTTAGCATCAATCCTTCCAAAGAAATCCCAGGGTTGATCTCCTTCAGAATGGACTGGTTGGATTTCCTTGCAGTCCAGGGGACTCTCGAGAGTCTTCTCCAACACCACAGTTCAAAAGCATCAATTCTTCGGCGCTCAGCCTTCTTCACAGTCCAACTCTCACATCCATACATGACCACAGGAAAAACCATAGCCTTGACTAGGCGGACCTTAGTCGGCAAAATAATGTCTCTGCTTTTGGATACACTATCTAGGTTGGTCATAACTTTTCTTCCAAGGAGTAAGCATCTTTTAATTTCATGGCTGCAGTCACCATCTGCAGTGATTTTGGAGCCCCCAAAAATAAAGTCTGACACTGTTTCCCCATCTATTTCATATATAGCCATATGAGAATCCATTTACGCTCAGTGATTTTCAGTGCTGGAAGGTGCATTAGAGATCATCTTGCTCCAGTCAAATCTTGAATGCCTTCTAAATCATTTAAATTAGATCATTAAGTATGTGTATACCCATACTAAGTAATTTTACTTGGAAAAATTCAGGCATACAGAAAAGTTCCAAGAATACTTATGAACTCCTCTATATCCTTCACCTAGATTCACTTGCTAACAACTTGACACATTTGCTTTACTTCTCTACATTCTCTTAAACACATTAAAACATATTCTACATATTTTTGCTATACCCTTTAGAAGTAAGTTGGAAGTGCTATACCATTCAAAACAGAACTCTTTTTAATTGTGACTATGAGCCATTTGTCCTCACCTGACTTTGTATCTTCATGATAAACAGCAAAAGTAACTTCTGCAAACTCTAACAGCTCTGCCAGGAAAGAGGCTTCTCCACTGCGGTGCTGAGTTACCAAGCTACATGAGAACTCACTGTGATGCGAGAACTCGGGGCAGAAGGAACAGGCCACAGGGCGGGTTTGGCGCTGTTCTCCCTTGGGCAGGAAGGACAGATGAGCGCTGACAAAGGCGTTGACCCCGACTGTGGCACTAAACTGCAGAGCAGGTTCCTGCTCGGCCAAAGCCCTGTAGGGGAGAAGGGTAGGAATATCAGAAATGAGAAGGATGCAGCATCAGAAATCAGCAGACTGCCTAAGAACAACGAGGCCACCAAGAACACTCACAGACCATGTGTTTCTTATCTAGGCTTTGGCAGGGCCACAGCGTTTTTTCTTAGTAATAGAGATGTCACAGCGTACGTGTGGATGAAGAAGACAATATTCATCTGCCTACTAGAGTGATACTATAAGGACATTCCACTGCCCTGGTCTGGCTTCTTGTCCTTTTTGCTTGAAAGTACAACACAGATCAGATGCAGGACTTTAAAAAACCTGCCTGCCATCTAATCTGACTTTCCCCATGAGTTCCCAGAGAAACTACTGAATTTCTTACCTATTACTCAGTCTCTCTGAGATCTGAGTACTGAAATTCTGAGTCCTTTTCTGTCAGTTCAGTTCAGTCACTCAGTCATGTCTGCCTCTTTGCAACCCCACGGACTGCAGCACACCAGGCTTTTCTGTCCATCACCAACTCCCGCTTACTCAAACTCATGTCCATTGTGTCGGTGATGCCATCCAACTATCTCATCCTCTGTTGTCCCCTTCTCCTCCCACCTTCAATCTTTCCCAGCATCAGGGTCTTTTCAAATGAGTCAGCTCTTCGCATCAGGTGGCCAAAGTACTGGAGTTTCCGCTTCAACATCAGTCCTTCCAATGAACACCCAGGACTGATCTCCTTCAGGATGGACTGGTTGGATTTCCCTGCAGTCCAAGGGACTCTCAAGAGTCTTCTCCAACACCACAGTTCAAAAGCATCAATTCTTTGGCACTAAACTTTGTTTATAGTCCAACTCTCATATCCATACATGACTACTGGAAAAGCCATACCTTTGACAAGACTGACCTTTGTTGGCAAAGTAATGTTTCTGCTTTTTAATATGTCAGTTACATAGTAACTAACTTATTTAACACTATGTTTATGATTCTGACACGGGCTGCGTCTTACCCAGAACAGGTTCTCCATTATACCTAAGTTCTGTCTCTTATACACATCTAGATGTGTATAAGAGACAGGTCTAGGTTTGATGTGTGATACAGGATGCTTGGGGCTGGTGCACTGGGATAACCCAGAGGGATGGTACGGGGAGGGAGGTGGGAGGGGGGTTCAGCATGGGGAACATGTGTTCACCCGTGGCGGATTCGTGTTGATGTATGGCAAAACCAATCCAGTATTATAAAGTAATTAACCTCCAATTAAAATAAATAAATTTATATTAAAAAATAGAATTAAAAAAATTTTTAAAGCAGAAAAAAAAAAAAAGAAAGAAACCAACTGAAAAGCGCAGGACCACTGTTAACTTCGTGATATTAAGGTTTGAGGTTAGTATCTATACAGCTTGACATGCAAGCTAAACCATTCAAACTTCTAGGAGCTTTTCTTTTCCTAGCCTCTGATGAAAGGGGGGCAGCGAAGAGAATTGAATGTTTTTGGTTCCACCATGAACATCTGAAAAATGGACAGACATCCTTTCAGAAATGACTTCGAGAGATACACTACCAATTAATTCACTCAGTTTAACACTCCTATTCCTCAGCCATTTTTCACTTTTTGTGATACATAATGTCTGTGCTTCTTTAGAAATCCTGGGATTCTAATTATGAGGCTTAACTCCTCAAAACTGTTTTCAGAACTAACATTATCTGAGTAGATATGTTTGGAGCATATATCACAGCTGTTTTCTGTCAATTACATGCACACACACACACACTCATTGTTCAATTTTTAAACATATCCCACTTCACGCACATACACACACAATCTCATTTATATGCTTATATTCTTAGTTTTATTTAATACACACCCAGAATTTCATTTGTCTTTTCTGTTAGATTTTAAATTTATTTGGAGCATATATCACAGCTGTTTTCTGTCAATTACATGCACACACACACACACTCATTGTTCAATTTTTAAACATATCCCACTTCACGCACATACACACACAATCTCATTTATATGCTTATATTCTTAGTTTTATTTAATACACACCCAGAATTTCATTTGTCTTTTCTGTTAGATTTAAAATTTTTAAGTATCAGGAAGTTGAACTCTGTTGGGTACTCCATTCAATTATCTTGGGTCATAAAATACCCTATTTTATGACCCAGTACAGCTCTATTTCCTGTTTTGTTAACTGTGTACTTTAGAGTGCTAATTTTTAAAATATATTAAGCTGACTGATTACTGGAAAAATATATTTTTGGTCAGTAGTAAAACCAGAAACATTTTTCCTAAATTAAGTCTAAACACATAAGCCTGTATATTCAACATAAATACAGCAAAACTTAAGTTAGATTTTTAACTAAATGAAAAAGCTGCTGATGACTCATTTAAGCCCCATGCAACCTACACCTACGATTATGTCAACGGAAAACATGAGATCTTGAAAACGCATATTTTGATAAGACTGGTTAGAGA
The DNA here is from genome assembly GCA_006410675.1 of Oreotragus oreotragus. Lineage (NCBI taxonomy): Eukaryota > Metazoa > Chordata > Mammalia > Artiodactyla > Bovidae > Oreotragus > Oreotragus oreotragus. The sequence goes on from SJYX01014695.1 coordinate 165,217, forward strand.
TGTTTTGGAAACCAGTGCTGTTCTTGAAAGTTACCCAAATTAAGCTAACTTTTTTTTTTCAATTTTTATACAATTTGAAATTCAGTTTGTGTACAATCTGTATATGAAAATTCTCACTATGTTCTGATAGGATAACTTCTAAGGCAGAATTCCCATGTATTTAAGAGTATATGCATCAAAAGAAGCATTTCACTCTATTCTCTATATAAATAAGTTAACAAAACCATAGAATAAAGTTTTAAGTCTTCAAGAAATGTGACAACAGTTTGGTAGTCTTGTATTAACCTGATGCAATGGTTCATTAACTACACAAACTTGTTTTCTGAAGACTCTGTTTTCCAGAATCAGGCAGTCTCAGCATTTAGCATTCCAATGTAATCAAGGTGACTCTAGTCAATCATTCGCTTTGCTAATGGAAGAGAAATCTAACAATCACCAATCACCTGGAAAAGGCATAATGACCACACATCGTCTACAGGACCAATCAGTGTAAGTTCCACCCAAGCTTGATGACATTAAAATTCCATTTCTTCCTGTGTTCAATAAATATTTATTGAGCTCTTAATTTCGGCTTTGGGGAGATAAGGAAGAAAAAGAACACAGTCCTTGCCTTTCATGAAGTGCCCAAGAGGGAGGCAGAAAATTAAAATGACATGAGTAATTGCAAAGAATTAAGACTAGGATGTAGAATAGAAATAGAAGTCCCTAATTAAAACAAGAATCGGGGGGTATATTTGCTTCACAGTGTTGCTGGGTGCAGCAAAGTGAATCAGTGACACACTGACATATACGGCCTCTCTTTGGGGTCTCCTTGCCACTGAGGCCAGCACCGAGCAGTAAGCAGCGTCCCTGAGCTTCACCCTGGCTGCTCGCTAGACCCCTGGGTTACACGCAGTGTTAACACGCGTATGCGTCAGCCCAGCTCACCAATCCATGCCACCCTCCTTTCCTCCCCTGTGCCCACGTTTGTGCTGCACGGTTACGCCCCTGTTTCTGCTTCACAAATAGGTTCATCTGCACCGCTTTTCCAGATTCCACATGCAGTGCGCTAAGTGGCTTCAGTCACGGCCGACTCTGTGGACTGTAGCTCACCAGGCTCCTCCGTCTATGGGATTCTCCAGGCGAGAATGCTGGAGTGGGCTGCCAGGCCCTCCTCCAGGGATCTTCCTGACCCAGGTTTTGAACCCGTGTCTCTTGAGTCTCTTGCACTGGCATGTGATTCTTTACCGGGAGTGCCACCTGGGACACCCCAGGTTCCACATACCTGCATTAATATACAAGATTTGCTTTTCTCTTTCTGACTTATCTCCCTCTGTACGACAGAGAAGTCTCTCTAAACTGGCTGGCATTATGCTTCAGGAAACCCAAGCTTTGGGGTTTAGATCCTGGTTTTCTCACTTACTTGCACTGTGAACTTGGGCAAATTATTCCACCTCCTTAATCGCCACTTCTTCAGCTCTACAATAGGAATGAATTCCTTGCTCTGGAGGTTTTCAAGGGAGACTGCAGACTCTTCGTCAGATCTCCCATGAAGAGGGGTGATGAGGTCCCCTCACCTGAAGCGAGGCAGTGAGCCCTTCACCCCAGAAGTGACGCCCGTCTCTCCAGGAGACGTCAGCAGAGTTGCAAAGCCACACCTGTCTCTCTCAGGTGCCCCTTCTTGGAAGGGATCCATCAGCCAGAGAGAGCCTCAGCCTAAAGGTGAGGTGGTCTGTGAGTTCCCTGATGTCCCAGCACAGCTGCTCTCCTGTAAGCCGTGAAGCCACTTAGAAGCCAGCACTCCCCCCACGCACCCCGCTCCCCCCGCCCCCACACCTGTCTCTTATACACATCTAGNCGCACCCCGCTCCCCCCGCCCCCACACACACATCATTGCTAAAAAGCTGCTTTCTTTGTTTCCTTCTAGAGGTTTGATGATTTCAGGCCTTTTATTTAACTCTTTAATTCATCTTAATTTTTGTCTATAGGGTAAGATAAGGGTCCAATTTCATTGCTTTGCATCTGGATATGCAGTTTTCCAAGAACCCTTTAGTTTCTAGTTTTTTTGGAGTATACTTGCTTTACAGCGTTGGGTCAGTTTCTGCTCCACAGCAAGGTGGATCAGCTCTACGTATGCATAAATCTCCCTCTTTGGGGGATTTCCTCCCATTCAGGCACCAGAGAGCATTGCCTAGAGCCCCCCTGTGCTGCACAGCAGGGTCTCACTAGTTACGTGTTTTAAACACAGTGTCACTATCGCATATATGTGATCCCGATTTCCCACCCCCCTCCCCTGCCCCCTTGGCAATCAGGCCTTTGTTCTCTACATCTGTGTCTCCATTTCCACTCTTTATTAAAGGAACAATCGTTTCCCCATTGTATATGCTGGATACCCTTACCAAAGATGAGTTGACCACAGATGTGTGGGTTTATTTCGGGGCCCACTGTTTTGCTCCATGAATGTACATGTCCGTTTTATGCCAGGGCCCCACTGCTTTGATCACTGCTTGGTGACCTACTGTGAGACCAGGGCGTGTTTTTCCTCCAGCTCTAGTCTTCTGTCTCAAGATCACTAGCCCTGTTAGTTCTACTCCAGACATTCAACGTGCTCCCAGACACCTGAGTCTCCCAGTTGTGACCCCAGACGTGCGGAACACACAAGCCACATCCATTCTGAAGCCCCGTCTTAGTCCCTCATCTTCCTGTCCATAGGTAGAATCCAGCAGCTGCTGTCTCCTACCAGGAAGTGTGGGGCTGACTTGTCCATAGCAAAAACCAGAGTCCCATCCTCCCCAGGAGCGGCTGCGACAATAAAGCCTAGGCAGTACGGTGTCCGAAAAATAATAGACACGAAGTAAAGGGAAACATTTTCATTGTGCGGCTTCTCAGAAACTCAAAAGGAGTCCCATCACCATGACAGCAGGAGACTCTCCTAAGCATTGAGCTGGTGGTTTTCTACCCCTGGGACATTCCACCATTGAAATTCTGACCTGTCTTTAAGGGATCTAATAATGTGAAATATTGTCTTTAAAGTGTGTGAATAGAAGAACACAGCGTATCCCTTACTATGCATTGTTCTTTCCTAAGGGTGAGGTCAGTGCGTTGATTTTTTGTGCTGGGAATTACTGAGGAGAGAGATCGATACACTATTGATAAATTTATAAATAACTGAAGAGCAATGTTTGTTTTTTTTTTTTTTACTTTACAGTACTGTATTGGTTTTGGCATACATTGACATGAATCTGTCATGGGTAAGAGCAATAGTTTTTGACAAATACTTTCAAAGCTCCGAGGAATGTTCAAATGTGCACTATTTGAGATTATGCTGAGCTTCAAACTTTTCAATGTTGGAAGTTGAAATAGCATCGCCTGGATTTCTCTTTAGGTCCACGAGAGTCCCCCCTGAGACGTGGGAGGGCTGCACACGCCACGTCAGCGCTTCCCTCCTGCAGAGAAGCCTCTTCAGCACGTGCCCGACGAGGGTATTGATCACCACCCCCCCAGGGTAACTAGGCACCACATTTTTTTCTCATGGAGATATCAGCCAAACTACCCAAAACAAGTATATAAAATGGAAACTTACTTCTGCCAAAAAGCAAAACTCTGTCTTCATATAGCACAGTTATTTGAAACCTATTTTCTAAGTGAAAGTGAAGTTGCTCAGTCGTGTCCAACTCTTTGCAACCCCTGGACTGCAGCCTACCAGACTTTTCCGTCCATGGGACTTTCCAGGCAAGGGTACTGGAGTGGGTTGTTATTTCCTTCTCCAAGTATTTTCTAAGGACTTACAGTTACTCACTTTTGAATCTGTCATTTGGGAAAGAACAAGGCAAAGATGCAATCAAGTTACTTCTCTGAATTTTATTTACATAAAATCACAGTGCTGTCCAATCATATAAGATACAAGAAAAATTGAAAATATCTTTATAGAGAAAGATCAAATATTCCCTGAGTGGCTTGTATCCTTTTTTTTTTTAACTGCATAAAGCCTTGAAAATGTTTTATTCTTGTTTTAATAGTGTTGTTAAAACAGATTTATCAAAAAAGATTTCAACAAACAGAGTGATGATTTTTTTAAATTGAACTTTAGTTGATTTTTAATATTGTATTTGTTTCAGGTGTATATCATAGAGATTCTCTTCCCTTACAGATTGTTACAAAATATTGAGTGTAGCCCCCTGTTATAAAATAGGCCCTTGCTGGTTATCTATTTCATACATAGTAGTGTGTACAGTATATACAGTATCCATTTAATGCCAACCTCCTAATTAATCCCTCTCCCTAGCTTTTCCCCTTCAGTAACTATAAGTTTGGTCTATGTATATCAGACTCTTTCTGTTTTAGAAACAAACTCATTTGCACCTTTTTATTTTAGATCCCACATATAAGTGGATCACATGGCACTTATCTTCCTCTGTTTGACTTATCATCTAGTATGATTATCTCTGGGTCCATCCCCATTGCTGCAAATGGCATTATGAGATGATGATCTTTTGCAGACAGGTATATTCCTGATCACTGCCCTCCCTAGGCTACCCTTCTCCTATTTTTTCTAGAAAAAAAAAAGTCATTTTCTCAGATTGGAATGATTCTGCTTTTAACTGATTCATTAGGAGAGTGTGTGAATATGGCCCTTAATACTCTGCTTACTCAACCAGACAATATATAAACAAACTGTACGTGATGCAGAAGAATTGCCTATATAATTTGGAGACCCAGCACAAAATGAAAACATGGTCCCACGGTTCCAAAGTTAAGATTGTCAACTATGAGAAAAGGTTTAAACAAAGCAGAGAGTCCTGTGCCGCTGGACAGGTCATGCATGAATGAAACCAGCCTTGGCTGCAAAATAAAGATCACTGCATAGGTGTAAGCTATTACACAGAGAATGCATGAACAACAAGGTCCTACAGTGTAGCACAGAGAACTATACGCAATATCCTGTGATAAACCGTCATAGAAAGAAATATTCTTAAAAAGGATGTGTATCTGGTCCCATCACTTCATGGCAGATAGATGGGGAAACAATGGGAACAGTGAGAGACTTTATTTTCTTGGGCTCCAAAATCACAGCAGATGATGAGTGCAACCATGAAATTAAAAGATGCTTGCTCCTTGGAAGAAAAGCTATGACCCACCTAGATAGCATATTAAAAAGCAGAGACATTACTTTACCAACAAAGGTACAGCTTGTTGTCTAGTCAAAGCTATGGTTTTTCCAGTAGTCATGTATGGATGTGACAGTTGGACTATAAAGAAAGCTGAGCACAGAAGAATTGATGCTTTTGAATGGTGGTGTTGGAGAAGACTCTTGAGAGTCCTTTGGACTGCAAGGAGGTCCACCCAGTCCATCCTAAAGGAAATCAGTCCTGGATGTTCATTGGAAGGATTGATGCTAAAGCTGAAACTCCAATGCTTTGGCCACCTGATGCGAAGAACTGACTCATTTGAAAAGACCCTGATGCTGGGAAGATTGAAGGTGGGAGGAGAAGGGGATGGCAGAGGATGAGACGGTTGGATGGAATCAACAACGTGATGGGCATGAACTTGAGTAAGCTCCAGGAGTTGGTGTTGGACACGGAAGCCTGGCGTGTTGCAGTCCATGGGGTTGCAAAAAGTAAGACATGACTGAGTAACTAAACTGAGTTGAGGCAATGCATGTATAACTGAACCATGTTGCTGTCCAGCAGTAATTAAGACAACACTGTAGATCAACTATACTTTGAAAAAGTCTAAAAAATACAGTGAGAACACTGACCAACTGAGCATAAGGCAAAATATTCTGACGGTGAGAGTAAGACTGAGCCTGTGGATATGTCAATAGTTTTAATTAAATCCTTCTTGCCAAGAAACCTTTCATCAGTTCAGTTCAGTTTAGTTCAGTCGCTCAGTTGTGTCTGACTCTTTGCGACCCCATGAATCACAGCACGCCAGGCCTCCCTGTCCATCACCAACTCCCGGAGTTCACCCAAACCCATGTGCATCGAGTCGGTGATGCCATCCAACCATCTCATCCTCTGTCGTCCCTTCTCCTCCTTCCCTCAATCTTTCCCAGCATCAGGGTCTTTTCAAATGAGTCAGTACTTTGCATATGGTGGCCAAAGTACTGGGGTTTCAGCTTCAACATCAGTCCTTCCAATGAACACCCAGGCCTGATCTCCTTTAGGATGGACTGGTTGGATCTCCTTGTAGTCCAAGGGACTCTCAAGAGTCTTCTTCATCACCACAGTTCAAAAGCATCAATTCTTCTGTGCTCAGCTTTCTTTATAGTCCAACTCTCACGTCCATACATGACCACTGGAGAAACCATAGCCTTGACTAGACGGACCTTTGTTGGCAAAGTAATGTCTCTGCTTTTGAATATGCTGTTTAATAAACTTTCATCAGGGGAATCCAAAACCTCATCAAGAACTTTACTGGAGTTTGAGAATCTACCAAGCACATCAGCAAAATGGGTTTCCACACTCATCTGCCCATCTGAAGACCCTCAGTGCCCAAATCTTGAGATCAGGGCAAGGCCAAGTAATCACTCTTGTCTCAGCAACCTGCAAACATTCAGCCACAAAATGCATTACAGCAGTGAACTACTTGTGAGTTCAATGTTAACTTGAATGAAGAAAAATTCACCAAAGATAAAAGATTTTTGCTGAAATTATTAAGACCACAGTTAATTACCCCAGAAAGTATGGAAGCTTGAAGTAGATATGTAAAGTTAGCGTCCCTGCTTAACTACCATCCTTACAGAAGTGTCAACTGTAATTGTTCCTCACTGACTAATTTAAGATGACCATTTCTTGTCTTAAGTTTTATAAGAGAAATAAGTACCCTACCATCAACAATTCCTTGTTATTAGCTGTGTGCAAAATCACTGCAGATGGTGGTCATGAAATTAGAAAACACTTGCTCTTTGGAAGAAGTTATGACCAACCTCAGTTGGTTCAGTTCAGTTCAGTCACTCAGTCGTGTCTGATTCTTTGCAACCCCATGGACTTCAGCATGCCAGGCCCCCCTGTCTATCACCAACTCCCAAAACCTGCTAAAACTCATATCCAATGAGTCAGTGATGACATCCAACCACCTCATCCTCTGTCATCCCCTTCTCCTCCTGCCTTCAATCTTTCCCAGCATCAGGGTCTTTTCCAATAACTCAGTTATTTGCATCAGGTGGCCAAAGTATTGGAGTTTCAGCTTCAGCATCAATCCTTCCAATGAATATTCAGGGTTGATCTCCTTTAGGATGGACTAGTTGGATCTCCTTGCAGTCCAAGGGACTCTCAAAGAGTCTTCTACAACACCAGAGTTCAAAAGCATCAATTCTTCAGCGTTCAGCTTTCTTTAGAGTCCAACTCTCACATCCATACGTAACTACTGGAAAAACCATAGCTTTGACTAGATGGACCTTTGTTGGCAAAGTAATGTCTCTGCTTTTTAATATGCTGTCGAGGTTGGTCATAACTTTCCTTCCAAGAAGCAAGCATCTTTTAATTTCATGGCTGCAGTCACCATCTGCAGTGGTTTTGGAGCCTAAAAAATAGTCAGCCACTGTTTCCACTGTTTCTCCATCTATTTCCCATGAAGTGATGGGACTGGATGCTATGATCTTAGCTTCCCGTATGTTGAGTTTTAAGCCAACTTTTTCACTCTCCTCTTTCACTTTCGTTGAGAGGCTCTTTAGTTCTTCTTTGCTTTCTGCCATAAGGGTGGTATCATCTGCATATCTGAAGTTATTGATATTTCTCCTGGCAATCTTGATTTCAGCTTGTGTTTCTTCCAGTCCAGCGTTTCTCATGATGTACTCTGCATAGAAGTTAAATAAGCAGGGTGACAATATACAGCCTTGACGTACTCCTTTTCCTGTTTGGAACCAGTCTGTTGTTCCATGTCCAGTTCTAACTGTTGCTTCCTGACCNGTTTCTTCCAGTCCAGCGTTTCTCATGATGTACTCTGCATAGAAGTTAAATAAGCAGGGTGACAATATACAGCCTTGACGAACTCCTTTCCCGATTTGAAACCAGTCTGTTTGTTCCATATCCAGTCTAACTGTTGCTTCTTGACCTGCATACAGATTTCTCAGGAGGCAGGTCAGATGGTCTGGTATGCTCATCACTTCCAGATTTTTCCACAGTTTATTGTGATCCACACAGTCAAAGGCTTTGGCATAGTCAATAAAGCAGAAGTAGATGTTTTTCTGGAACTCTCTTGCTTTTTCAATGATCCAACAGATGTTGGCAATTTGATCTCTGGTTCCTCTGCCTTTCCTAAAACCAGAGTGAACATCTGGAAGTTCATGGTTCACGGTTCATGGTTGAAGCCTCGCTTGGAGAACTTTGAGCATTACTTTGCTAGTGTGTGAGATGAGTGCAACTGTGCAGTAGTTTAAGCATTCTTTGGCATTGCCTTTCTTAGTGACTACAATGTAAACTGACATTTTCCAGTCCTGTAGCCACTGCTGAGTTTTCCAAATGTGCTGGCATACTGAGTGCAGCACTTTCACAGCATTATCTTTTAGGATTTGAAATAGCTCAACTGGAATTCCATCACCTCCACTAGTTTTGTTTGTAGTGATGCTTCCTAAGGCCCACTTGACTTTGCATTCCAAGATGTCTGGCTCTTGGTCAGTGATCAGACTATTGTGATTATCTGGGTCATGAAGATATTTTTTATACAGTTCTTCTGTGTCTTCTTGCCACCTCTTCTTAATATTGTTTGCTTCTGTTAGGTTCATACCATTTCTGTCCTTTATCGAGCCCATCTTTGCTTAAGATGTCTGGCTCTTGGTCAGTGATCAGACTATTGTGATTATCTGGGTCATGAAGATATTTTTTATACAGTTCTTCTGTGTCTTCTTGCCACCTCTTCTTAATATTGTTTGCTTCTGTTAGGTTCATACCATTTCTGTCCTTTATCGAGCCCATCTTTGCTTGAAACGTTCCCTTGGTATCTCTAATTTTCTTTATGAGATCTCTAGTCTTGCACATTCTATTGTTTTCATCTATTTGTTTGCACTAATCACTGAGGAAGGCTTTCTTATCTCTCCTTGCTGTTCTCTGGAACTCTGCATTCAAATGGGTGCATCTTTCCTTTTTTCTTTTGCTTTTCACTTCTCTTCTTTTCACAGCTATTTGTAAGGCCTCCTCAGACAACCATTTTGCCTTTTTGCATTTCTTTTTCTTGGGGATGGTCTTGATCCCTGCCTCCCATACAATGTCATCATGAACCTCCGTCCATAGTTCTTCAGGCGCTCTGTTTATTTATTTATTTATTTATTGTATTTATTTTTTGTCTGTCTATCAGATCTAATCTGAATTTGGCAATAAGGAGTTCATGATCTGAGCCACAGTCAGCTCCCGGTCTTGTTTTTGCTGACTGTATAGAGCTTCTCCATTTTTGGTTGCAAAGAATATAATCAGTCTGATTTCAGTATTGACTATCTGGTGATGCCCATGTGTAGACTCTTGTGTTGTTGGAAGAGGCTGTTTGCTATGACAGTGCGTTCTCTTGGCAAAACTCTATTAGCCTTTTCCCTGCTTCATTATGTACTCCAAGGCACAGTCGGACAGACTGAGCGACTTCACTTTCACTTTTCTCTTTCATGCATTGGAGAAGGAAATGGCAACCCACTCCAGTATTCTTGCCTGGAGAATCCCAGGGACGGGGGAGCCTGGTGGGCTGCCCTCTATGGGGTCACACAGAGTCGGACACGACTGAAGTGACTTAGCAGCAGCAGCAGCAGCAGCCAGGTATTTCCTGACTTCCTACTTTTGTGTTCGAGTCCCCTATAATGGAAAGGACATCTTTTGGGGGCGTTAGTTCTAGAAGGTCTTGTAGTCTTCACAGAACCGTTCAGCTTCAGCTTCTTCAGCATTACTGGTCAGGGCAGAGGCTTGGATTACTTGATATTGAATGGTTTGCCTTGGAAACAAACGGAGATTATCATGTCATTTTTGATATTACATCCAAGTACTGCATTTCGGAGTTCTATAGTAATTAAGACAGTATAGTAAAAAAATGAAAATAATAACAGATACATGGACCAAAGAAACAGAAGTAAGAGTTCAGAAGTAAACCCTCACATATACAGTCAGCTAATATTTCATAGAGGAGCCATGAACACTCATGGGAAAGGACAGGCTTTTTGACATATGGTAGGAAAATTATATAACCACACGACAAAAAATGAAATTGGACTTTAACACCACTCACAAAAATTAACTCAAAATGGGTTAAAGACCTAAACATAAGACCTGATGAAACAAAACTCCTTGACGTTGGTCTCGGCAATGATTTTTTGGATACAACACCAAAAGCAGAAGCAGTAAGACCAAACCAAACCAACAAGTGTGATGACATCAAACTAAAAAATCCTCTACACAGAAAAACAAATAATAAGCAAAATGATGAGGCAAACTACGGGAGAACATATTGTCAGACCATATAATGAATAAGCAGTTAATATCCAAAGTATATAAAGAACTCACACAACTCAATAATAACACCACCAATAATAAGTAATGCTATTTAAAAAAAGAGGAACTTAAGACATTTTCCCAAAGAAAAGTATCTAAATGGGCAAGAAGTACATGAAAAAGTACTCAACATCACTAGTCATCAGAGAATCTAAACCAAAAAAGAGGTATCTGTTAGAAGGGCTACTATCAAGAAAACACACACACACACACACACACACAAATGTTAAGGAGAATATGGAGAAGAAGGAACGCTTGTAGACCAATGGCAGGAATGTAAGTTGTTTCAGCCCCTATGAAAAATAGTTTGGAGGTTCCTCAAATTAAAAATACAATCACCATAGGATCCAGAAATCTCACTTCGGGTACATAGCCAAAGGAAGTGAAAATAGAATATCAAAAAGACATCTACATTATTCACTGCAACATTATTCACAATAATCAAGATAGGAGACAAGCTAAGTGCCCATCAAGAGATGAATGCATAAAGAAAACATGGTACAAGACACATATATGTATAACTGACTCACTTTTCTGTATACTTGAAAATGATCAAACATTGTAAATCAACTATATACCAAAAAAAAAAAAAGTTACCAACAGGGACCTACTGTGTAGCACAAACAACTCTACTCAATACTTGTAACAACCTAAATCGGAAAAGAATCTGACAAAGAATAAATAGATGTATATGTATAACTGATTCATTTTGCTGTGCATCTGAAACTAACACAACACTGTTAACCAACCATATTGCAATATACAATAAAAATTTAAAAACATAAAATGTGGTATACACTGGAATATTATTCGGTCATAAGAAGGAAGGAAATCCTGTCATTTCTGACAACATGAATGGACCTTGAGGGTGTTATTCCAAGGGAGATAAGTCAGACAGACAAAGACAAATATTATATGAAATCATTTCTATTCAGGATCTTTAAAAAGCCAAACTCATAGAAACAGACAGCAAAATATGGTGGCTGGGGCTTCGGGGAATTGGAAAGACGTGGAAGATGAATGAGTTCTGGAGATCTAATGCACAGCATATTGATTTCAGTCTGTAATATAGTACTCAAAACTTCAAAACTAGTGAGAGTCTAGATCTCAAATGTTCTCATCACACACAAAAAGAAGCAATAGTTATATGACTCGAACTAAAGTTGTTAGCTAAAGCTACAGAGGCACTCACAAGACAATAAATAAATGTATCAATTCAACACGTACATCTTAAATGTATACAATGTTACAGGTCAATTATATCTTAACTTTGAAATGTGGCTTATCCATAAAATAGAATATTATTTGGGAAGGAAATTCTGACACATTCTACAACATGCAGGAACCCTGAGGAAGTTAACGGAATCAAGCCAGACAGAAAAGGACACATACACAGAGAGAGTGGATTGGCTCCCAGCAGTGGTTTTGTGTCTGTGTAACTCCTTATAAACAACAATCTAGTCCCAAGTCTGCCACTAACTTCCACTCAGTTTCCTCAGTGGTTTGAATTAGAGCTGTGCCGTGCAACAGAGCTTTCTGTGATGGTTGAAATGTCCTGTGTCTGTGCAGTCCAACGTGACAACCACTAACCACACGTGGCTATGAGTATTTAAAATGGAGCTAATGCTCCTTAAATTTTTATTTAAGTTTAAATTTGTAGAAAAAAAATCTTTAAATATGTCTGTAATAACTTTTAACTTTCACAGCATCATCTGTCAGGATTTGAAACAGCTCCACTGGAATGCCGTCACCTCCACCAGCTTTGTTCAGAGATGGTTCCTAAGGCCCACTTGACTTCGCTTGCCAGGATGTCTGGCTCTAAGTGAGTGGTCTCACCATCGTGGTTATCTGGGTCATGAAGATCTTTTGTGTTACTTCTTCCATGTATTCTTGCCACCTCTTCTTAATATCTTCTGCTTCTGTTAGGGAGCAAGGGGACATTTCATGCAAAGATGGGCTCAATAAAGGACAGAAATGGTATGGGCCTGACCAATCTAGACCAGCATATTAAAAAGCAGAGTCGTCACTTTGCCAAAAAAGGTCCATCTGGTCAAAGCTGTGGTTTTTCCTGTAGTCACGTATGGATGCGAGAGTTGGACCATAAAGAAGGCTGAGCACTGAAGAACTGTTGCTTTTGAACTGTGGTGTTGAAGAAGACTCTTGAGAATCCCTTGAACTGCAAGGAGATCCAGCCAGTCCATCCTAAAGGAAATCAACCCTGAATATTCACTGGAAGAACTGGTGCTGAAGTAGAGGTCCCAACACTTTGGCCATCTGATGAGAAGATCCAACTCACTGGAAAAGATTCTGATGCTAGGAAAGATGGAAGACAAAAGGAGAAGGCAGAAGCAGAGGCCAAGATGGTTAGATAGCATCAGCGACTCAGTGGACATGAATCTGAGGCAATTCTGGGAGACGGTGAAAGACAGGGGAGCCTGGCACACTGCAGTCTATGAGGTCATAAATAATTTGACCTGACTCAGCAACTGAAAAACGAAGAGCTGTATTCCACAAAAAACAAACAAACAAAAAAGCGACTACTACAGACATGAAGCCTTGATTTTGTGCAACCCTTTCTCTAACCATTTCTTTACTTGGGAATCTCTGAGTGAGTCTCTGCCCCAGTTTTAGAAGTTTCTCTGCCTTTAGCATAGACCAAGGTTTCTAGTCTTTGGACAAGATAATAGTTTGGACAAGATGATATCTGGTTGTGGAGGCCTCTCTGGATCCGCTCCCTGATCAGGACCTCTGGCCTCTATCCACGAGCTGTAAGCAGCACCTCCCTCTCCACTGTAGGAACCAAAAATGTGCTCAGATGCTGCCAATGTCCCGCCAAGGGCAAGATCGCCTTCTAAGTCTTTGGACAACATAATAGTTTGGACAAGATGATATCTGGTTGTGGAGGCCTCTCTGGATCCTCTCCCTGATCAGGACCTCTGGCCTCTATCCACGAGCTGTAAGCAGCACCTCCCTCTCCATTGTAGGAACCAAAAATGTGCTCAGATGCTGCCAATGTCCCGCCAAGGGCAAGATCGCCTTCTGTCTCCTCTGAGAACCAGGCCCTTGGACCTCCTTCTACAGGAAAGTGAACAGAACAATGGCCCAGAATTTGGGCTGAGATCCCACGGGCACCATCTTTAGATCCATGTCGGGCATTTGGATATCATATGAACCTGGGAAATTCGCAAGGTCACTTTAAAGTCAGTGACTTCCTCGCAAAATAGAGTTTGTGAGATTTACTTCATCGGATTATGGCCAACGCCGAATGGATAATGCTTGCAAAGTGCTGAGCTTACTATCTGGCACCTATTAAACATTCAGTAAACGTTATTTAAAAACTGCAATGGAAATGCAACCGAATTCAAATCAATGAAATGAGAATAAAGAACTCAGGGTAGAAAAAGAGAGACTGATACATTTCCAGAACTAAGACTTTTGTTTTCCTAGATTTGAATGTGAACTTTAGACTGTGATATTCTTTGCTTCAAACCAAAAAAAAAAAAAAAAAATTGAGGAAGTTTTAAGCAATTGTAAGCACGTGTTTTAATCTACCCTTGTAAAGGTAAATTGGAAGGAGGAACACTGATGATTAGATTTCATAACAAAATGAGTTTTCCTCAATTTGGAAATTGTTTGATATTCATTCATTTAATCAGAAAAGAGTAAGTAGGCACCAGGCTGTGGGGAAATAATCCCAAAGGTAAGAAATTTAAAATGCGGATGGTACCTTCTTATAAATCCAAGACTTGAGGCGGGATAGATGTGGTTAAGTGTCTCATTGTATCACAAACTGATATGATACAGGTGTAAACAGAGTCCATGGAGCAGAGATAAGAAAACGGATGTTATCAAAAGTAGTTACACAGAAAAAAAACTTCCAAAGGGAAGGGGAGGGAGAGGGGAAAATATTAGGAGTTCAGGATTAAAATATATATACAATAACAACAACAAAAACAGATAACCAACAAGGATCTACAGTATTGCACAAGGAATTATATTCAATATCTTGTAATAACCTATAATGGAATAAATCATTAAAAAAGACATACACTCTCTCTCTCTCTCCCTGTGTAAGTGTATATATTGGAGAAGGAAACGGCAGCCCACTCCAGTATTCTTACCTTGAGAATTCCTTGGACAGAAGAGACTGATAGGCCACCGTCCATGGAGCTGGACATGACTAAGCAACAAACCTGCCTCCTAACTGCTAGTGTGTGCACACCTGCCTACAAACTGCTAGTGTATGTGTGCACACCTACCTACTAACTGCGAGTGCATGTGCACCTGCCTACAAACTGCTAGTGTGTGTGTGCACACCTACCTACTGCTAGTGTGTGCACACCTGCCTACAAACTGCTAGTATGTGAGTGCACACCTGCCTACTAACTGCAAGTGTGTGCGCACCTGCCTACTAACTGCTACTCTGTGTGTGCACACCTGCCTACTAACTGCTAGTGTGCACCCACCTACCTAGTAACTGCTAGTGTGTGAACACCTGCCTACTAACTGCTAGTGTGTGCACACCTGCCTACTAACTGCTAGTTTGTGTGTGCATACCTCCCTACTAACTGCTAGTGTCTGTGTGCACACCTCCCTACTGTTAGTGTGTGTGTGCACACCTGGCAGTGTGTGCACAACTGCCTACTAACTGCTAGTGTGTGTGCACACACCTACTTACTGCTAGTGTTTGTGTGCACACACCTGCCTACTAACTGCTAGTGTGTGCACACCTCCCTACTAACTGCTAGTGTGTGCACAACTGCCTACTAACTGCTAGTGTGTGTGCACACACCTACTTACTAACTGCTAGTGTTTGTGTGCACACCTGCCTACTAACTGCTAGTGTGTGTGTGCACACCTACCTACTAACTGCTAGTGTGTATGCACACCTACCCACTAACTGCTAGTGTGTGTGTGCACACCTGCCTAGTAACTGCTAGTGCACGCACACACACACATATGTGGTTGTTATTGTTTAGTCGCTCAGTCGTATCTGAGTCTTTACAACCCCGTGGATGATTACCCACCAGACTCCTCTGTCCCTGGGATTTCCCAGGCAAGAGTACTGGAGTGGGTAGCCATATCCTTCTCCAGAGGATATTCCCGACCCAGGGATCCAATGTGATAAATATAACTGAATCACTTAACTATACACCTGAAACTAACACAATATTGCAAATCAAAAATCAATTATATTTTACTTTTTAAAAAATTTTAAGTAATTGCCATTTATTGAGTGATTAATAGGAATAAGCACTGTGATGAGTGCTTTACCCGTCACCTCGTTCAACTAACACTGTCTGGGTAGCCGAGGAAGACAGCAGAAGCTGGCCCCTCAGTGCTGGAGAATGGCCCAAGTGCATCCGCTAGGGATGGAAAGATTAGAGAAGGGCATCACAGGGCAGAGAAGCAGCGTCTGCAGGCAGGCGCTGAACGCTTGGCCTGTTTGATTCAGTTGCACAAGTCAGTGTGGTTGAAGCACAGGCACATTTCTGAAACCGGAAGTTTGGCTGACTAATAAGAAAGTGCTTTTATACTTTACGATCGCTGTGGAGCTGAAGTCAGAGTTGAAATCCAAACTCGGTGAACCAGTCAACCCAACTGCTCTCCTGATTACCTCTCACTGAGCAGTTTCAATGACAACGAACCAGCTTTCATTTACGGTAGAAAGTTAAAAATACTGATAAGCAAAAAATAAAAATTGTAATCACCAACACCTTTAGACAAGATCAGTCTGACATTGATCGAAATTGTGCGCGTGTGTCTTACTCTGGGCTTTAATTACTGTTGCGGTTGTGTAACTGCTCAGTAGTGTTCTCTCTGCGACCCCGGGGACTGCAGCACCTGGGTTTCCCTGTCCCTCACCATCTCCCGGAGTTTGCTCACACTCACGTCCCTTGAGTCAGTGATGCCATCCTATCAACTCATCTTCACCCAAGCTTGAATAAGAAGAGGTTATTTTTTTATCTCTAGGCATCAGAAGTAACAAGTGATTGTTCTAAATCCCAGTATGACACCATAAACTCTTAGCCTCAAGAGGATGTTGGTGGCCCAGTGTGAAGCCGGACAAAGAGCAGGGAGGCTGGCGGGGTGTCGGAGACAAAGAACGGCCTTCGGGACAGACATTCGTCTCCTGAACCAGGACAGGACGGGGAGGCTGTGATGACAAGAACCGAAGCAGAACACAGCTCACACTGAAGCACGTTTGAGGACAGGAAAAAGTTACGGTTTGGTGTTGGGGAGACACCTGCGAAGGGCTGTCTATTAAGCTCTTGGAAGCAACTGTTGACTCTTGATGATGGAGTAGGAAGGAATTAGGACAAAGACACCGATGTGTGAACTCTTGTAGAATTTATTGTCGCTGAAACCGCGTGTTGCAGGTAATCCAGAGAGTAAGTAGGCTGGCAAGCTCACCAGGTTTGAGTTTCAGCTTTGACTTCAAAAACACAGCAATTGTAAACTATAAAAGCATTTTCTTATTATCCAGCATACCTTCAGTTATAAAAGCTGAAGAGTTTTCAAACAGTATATTAATAATAGATCTCCTTTCAATAATGGCGAGGGTGATAAGCAAAGTTCTGCCTAAAGGTTAGATCGTTCGCCTCCTCATGATATGACGATACTCACTGATGACAAAATTCCAGTATTCTGGTATGAAATTTTACAGGTTTAATGAAACTTAATTTGAAATCTCAAGTGAAGATAGTTACTTGGGGATTTTTGTCATTCATTCAAAGTTTGGTCTAAAAGAGTAACTGGAAAATACTAGCAAGAAAATATCGCATCAGGACACCTTAGAAGGGCGGTTACTGAGACACAAGCCAGAAACAAGCACGGACTCAGCAGGAGAGGCGCTCCAGACTGGCGTGAAAGAAAACATTATTCAGCCTGTGCGCCTTGCCTGTAAGAAATTACAGTGAAATGAGCTCCCCTCTTATCCAATACACCAAATTTTAAAAAATCTTTTCCTAAAGTTAAAAAAAAAAAGAAATTTGTGTAGTTATGGCTACCTAAAAGCTATCTTTTCCGTATGTTTTTTAAAAACACCATAAACAAAAAGGACATAACTGAGGAAAATATTAACATCTATAATTTACAAAGCACTTGAGGACCTTAACACACACATTGCCCTTATGAGCACTAACACAGAGAGAATCTCTCATAGAGGCAATACAGTGTGAATACGCCTAAACAATTTATTAGGAAAGAAATGGAAATGAGTAATAAATATTTTAAAACTTCTGAGTCTTACTAACAATCATAATTATGCAAATTAAAAAGAAATGAATAATCTGCTTATTAAACTGGCCAATCTATATGCACATATTTAATTTTACTTCTCAGTGTAGACAGAAGACATTTGTGTCAGACTGGTTGCCCCTTCCACTGACAGCTGTCTCCTGAAGCGTTTGATGATCTCCAACAGGACAATCTAATCTACATGTTTTCTTTGACTTAGCAAGTCCCTTCTGGGCTTGTATTAAGGTTATTTATTTCTCCATTTCTTTATACATTTCACTGTAAAGTATGTTTTGTTTCCTGAATATATAAGTAAATTTTGTTTATTGCATAAACTTTAAAAAGATTTGATAATTAAAAACAAACTTTATAATCTCCAGCACCATTAGGCAAATCAGTGCTCACACTAATTTTATATTCATGTAAGATTTTCACCCACACATGGGATGATTTTTTAAACTTATACTTTCTCCTTCTTTTATGTAATGTGGACATCAATAAATAGCAATGTACATCGCTGTTTCCCTTCTGGGTGTGTTTCATCCTTTAAATGGAAAATAATTTGTCTAAATACTTTAGCATTTGGGGCATTTCTTTTTCCTATTATTTGGATAAGTATTACTGGATACATCTCTTTGTAAACTTTCCAATAACGTAAGATAAAATTTTAGCAGTAGAATTGCTCTGTCAAAGGCGGTTACTGGAGGCATATTATGGTCTGTAGGAAAAGTGCTGCAGGCCTGCTCCCTATTTTGTCACCAGGATAATAAAAAGATGTGTATACTTAAGGTCTGAGGTTTAATAAAAGCACGAAGCTTTACTGCTGCATAGGAGGAATCCTTCAATGGAATCAGAGGATTTTTAGAGCCTGAAACACTCCACATGGTATCACAATAACCCATACATGTTGTTATACCTTTGTCTGAACCCATACGTGTCCAAAACTAAGATGAACCACGATGTAAACTACGGACTTTGGGTAACTGTGATGTGTCAGTGGAGGTTCACTGGTCCTAACCACTCACTCAGCCTGTGGGGATATTGATGTTGAAGGAGGCTCTGCATATAGGGGGGCTGGCAGGAGGTATGTGGGAAATCTCTGAATCTCCTTTCCAATTTTTCTGTAAACTTAAAACTGTACTTAAAAAAGAAGTCATAATTTAAAAAAAAATTATTTGCACTCGGTATGAAGAATCCAGTAACCACTAGTAGAATTGGTTCCATGGCCTTAATCTGGGCTAAGTCCCGACACGTTTATCACTCTTGCTTTGTTGACTATCCCTGGAAATGTCAACACAGTTAAAAAAAAAATGAACATCATAGTTTTATTATGAAAACAGTTTTCCTCTCTCAGGCTCTGTAAAAGAGAATTACCAACCTGTGCTTCCCTACTTTCAAGAACCTCAAAATCCACATAAAAGAGAAAAGGATTGTTGGAATAGAAAGCAGTAATAAAGAAAACAAAAACTCAGTGTATGAAAGAGGCACCTAGGATGTGCAATTAATAATGTCAAAATCCAATTAATCAGCGTATTTTGAATATGTCCCGCCCACTTGCAACTCAGTCAAACACATTTTACTCAGGCTTTCTGAGCTAATACCGAATTTAAGAAAAATTCAATATATTCTAATAAAAAGCTGTGATTATTGTATTCAATAAAATTACAGTAGAATTGGTTTTGATTGGCTATAAATCTCTTTGCAATCTCCTCTAAGATGAATAAAATAGGCAGGAATTGGATAGTTAGAAATTTTAAGGTTTCTACTTAATACTGAACAAGGCTTCATTAATAAAATGGTTATAAATCTGTATGTTCTCCAAAAGGAAGCATTTTTACTCTAACATAAGAAGTATCTTCTCTTTTATCCCATATAAAAATGCTAATCCAACTATAAATTTTTGGTTATGGTTTTAATTTTGAACATTGAATGCTTAATTTATTAAAATCAAAAATTGTAGCTCCATTTTCAATTTGGAAGAATGTTTTTACCAGTTTTTCTCTGAAAATAAGTTTTAGTCAGGCAATATGTTTAAGGAAACTAGTTATTATGCTATTACTTCATAATTACATTAAATATATTTTTCGTGGAATCCTTCAGAAACTTAAAATTTTAAATGGCATTTTTATATTATTTAGATGAGGATAATTATTTGACTGATATGTATGAGAAACACACTGAAATTAATTTAACTAACAGCATCTCTCCCAGAATCATTATTTTTCTACCTACCTACCCTACCTACCTATTTTTTGATTCATTGAAAAAGATGATAATGCTAGAAAAGATTGAATGCAAAAGAAAGGGGTGGCAAGGGATGAGATGATTCAGTAGCATCACTGACTCAGTGGATATGAATTTAAGCGAACTCCAGGAACTGGTGATGGACAGGGAGCCTGGAGTGCTGCAGTCCATGGAATCACAAAGAGTTGGACACAACTCAGCCTCTGGACTGAACAACCTACCTACCTACTTACTTACATCTGTATTACCTGCAACTCCCTGTGGTTCTACATTCCTCGAAAAGCAAAGTATGGAAAAAGGGGTAAGCTAAGACTGTGATATAATCAGGCAGCTGGAGAAGAGAGAGAAAATAGCTAGAGAGACTGCAAGAGCCCAGTTAAAGGCTGGGTGGAGAAGGGTGTGGTATCTTACCAGGAACACAATTCCCACCATTTATATGCTCTGTATATCGGAAATTCACACAGCACCGTAAGTCAACTGTACTTCAGCAACATTCTGTACTTCAAAATGCATGATCCATCTCAGAAGTTGGCCTCAAGTGTCACCTCGGTTCTCGAAAACTTATGGTTGCCAGGGTTGGGGGTGGGGATAGTTAGGGAGATTGGGATGGATGCGCACAGACTGCTATATCTAAAGTAGATAACCAGCAAGGACCTTCTGCTTAGTGCAGGGAACTCTGCTTAATGTCACGTGACAGCCTGGATGGGAGCAGAGTTTGGGGGAGAATAGATACATGGATATGTATGGTTGAGTCCCTTTGCTGTCCACCTGAAACTCTCACAACAGTGTTAGTCAGCTATACTCCAACACACACACAAAGTCGTTGTTGTTGTTTAAAGTGTCACCTAGGTTCTCATACCTGTGAGTCACTCCTGGGCCTTTCTTTCACTTGCATCCAACCTCCGGTCCTTCAACAGGTTCGACCGGGCCTTCCTCAAGCAGCATCTCTAAAGCACCACCTCACCTCCTCCGGTACCACTACCCATCTTCCGGCAGGACCTTCTCTTGTCCTCCACGGGAACCTCCTAACGGGCCTCTTCGAGGCCGGCCTTGACTGCGTTACCACCGTCGGTCTGTCCCGAGAATTCAGAACGCCTCTCCCTGATGAGAGGAAGCAATCCCTCTTGCGTGGCTCGAAGCTCTCCCGTGGCCGTCCGTCACAGCCAGCTGCCCTTCCCCGCAGCCCCGCGCCCCGCCACCTCTCGGGCTGTCAGCGCCAGCACGCTCATTCCCGCTCAGGGACTTTCCACTGTCTGTTCCCCACTTTCTACAGTGATTTTGTCCAAGCTCGTCACAAAACTCTCAACTTGTCTAATCAATCTGCTCAAAAGTTCTCTCTTCGGAGACTCCGTCTTCCACCACAGTGTTTAAAATAGTGTTCTCTCTCCTAGCTTTATTGTACTTTTCACTTCACGGAAAGCACACATTGCTTTCATATTGATTCTATTTTCCCACTTTAAAAAAATGTGAGCTTGAGGCCAAAGTTTTGTCTGGGTTGACTACAAGCATATTCCCACTGCCTTGAATGGCTTCTGACACCACTTAGGCACCCAGGAAACACGAATGAGTGAAGGAAAGAGCACAGGCATGAGCAACATAACCCCTGACTACTTGAAAGCTTGGTCGCTTGGTTCTCAACTGGGAAATGTCTGTTGCCAGAGGACATTGGACAACATGTGGGCACATTTGTGATTGCTGCAGCTGGGTGAGGGGTACCCCCGGAACCTAGGGTACAGGCCGGGGATGCTGCCTAATATCCAACAGTGCTCAGGGCGGCCCGATAACACGGAATGATCAGACATCAAATGTCAAAAATGCTGACGTTGAGAAACTATGATTGAAGAGTCCCCCCAAAAATCTAAGTATGTCCAGCTGCTATAGTCCCCAATCACGCATCATCTGAAAGATGAACACAGCACCACGGAAGCCAGAGGGGCACGAGCGGAGTGAGAGGGGGACAGAAAACGGCACAGACTCAGAGCGGAAGGACGGGACTTTCCTGATGGTCCAGAGCTAGAGAATCTGCCTTCCAAGGAAGGGGCTGTGGGTTCAATCCCTGGTTGGGGAACTAAGATCCCAAATGACCCCTGGCTACCAAATCTGCCCACCACAACTAAGGAGCCTGCACATACTAAGGAGGAGCCCAGAGTGAAGGCCCAGAAGCAGAGGGGAAGGCTGGAGGCATGGAAATCAACTCCACTCGAAAGTCAAGTCACGTGCAAGGCAAAGGAGCACCACGTCCCAACAGGAGTCCATGAGTGGGAAGGGGAGTGAGTGTGTGCATCGGTGAATCTGGACCAGGCAGCGAGCCAGGAGCTGCTAAGCAGGAAACTCTGCACCTCCCCCCTCGGCTAAAGCAGCAGCAGGGAGGAGGGTGGCCGGGCCTCAGGGAGAAGAGCAGGTGTCAGGGAGGACAGCAGTCCCACAGGGAGAGGGGAGCTCAGCAAGCCAGTGACAGGGCCCTGCTCGCGCAGCAGGACCAGCGACACGTGCGTGCAAGGGTGTCCAGACCCCCAGGGTCGGAGCAGAGCAGCTGCTGCAGCTGACAGGGCAGGTCTCTTCCTAGGGAAGAGCTTCAGAGAAGCTTGTCTCTCCACAGCTGAAATTAGGCTTTCTGTTTGCCTTCTTCATTATAGGGGTTTCCTCGTGGCTCAGACGATAAAGAATCCACCTGCCAATGCAGGGGACCCAGGCTTGATCCCTGGGTCAGGAAGACGCCCTGGATAAGGGAATACCAACCCACTCCAGTGTGCTCGCCTGGAGAATCCCATGGACAGAGGAGCCTGGTGGGCTACAGTCCACGGGGTCGCAAAGAGTCAGACGCGACTGAGCAACTAACTCTCACTTCTCACTTTTCTTCATCATATTTATCACCAGGTGTAGTAATATATTCATGTGTGTGTTGACTTGATGGATGTTCATTTCCCCATTGCTTTCTTAGGTCTATTGAACTGTTTGATGAATATTTGCTGGATGACCTAGTGAATAAAGGTACACCCAGCAATGAATTGCACTGCAAGGGAAAAAAAAAAAGTTCCATTACCCTGCGCTCCTTCCAGACCAGGGTCTGCCGCTGCCTCGGGTTATCCTTGTCGCCTTCTATTCCAGAGTTCTCAGAAAATGGGCAGTTTTTTCTTTCAACATGGATTTTCATACACCACGAATAAAACTAGGTGCTTTGGAGGGAACGATGAGTGAAACAGACCTGACCCCGATTCTCACGGGATTTTACAGACTATTGAAAAGAAGGCGCTGACAAGTGAGACTGAGAGTCGCTCGGTCACGTCCAACTCTCTGCGACCCCAGGCTTCCTCTCCCCGCTGCACCTCTCTGTACTCTGCTCTCTGCTCCCCAAAACCAAAGCCCCCGATGCCGGGACCCTGACACAAAGGCCCTGAGAACGGTGTGGACAGGCAGCCAACAGGGACAGGCCCCAGGTCAGGGGTCCCCTCCAGCAGAGCCCAGGAAGCAGGCGGACCCCTTGGGAGCTCCCAGGCCCAGAGCAGGGAGCCCGCTGCTGGAACCCCAGTGTGGAGCTGCACCAGGCACCCCGATGACTGGCCAGGACCTCCCCAAAGCCTGGGCTGGGGCTGGCCAGTGGGCTTGACCTTCGTACAGCCATCACCCTTCCCCCATATCAGGTTGAATGGTATCCTTCCAAATTCACAGCCACGCAGAACTTCTGAATGTGTCCTTATGTGGAAATGGCATTTGCAGGTGGAATGAGTTGGCATGCTGGCTGAAGCAAGATGCGCCCTAAACCCAAAGACGGACGTGTGCTTATGAGACGTCAGAAGAGCTGGCCACGTGACCCTGAGGCCAAGAGCTTGGAATTTTCCAGGCCAGAATACTGGAGTGGGGAGCCTTTCCTTTCTCCAGTGGAATCTTCCCAACGCAGGGGCAGAACCCAAGTCTCCCACATTGCAGGTGGATTCTTTACCAGCTGAGCCACAAGGGAAGCCCAGGAATACTGGAGTGGGTAGCCCATCCCTTCTCCAGGGAATCTTCCCAACCCAGGGATGGCACCCAGGTCTCCCACATCGCAGGTGGATTCTTTACCAGCTGAGCCACAAGGGAAGCCCAGGAATACTGGAGTGGGTAGCCTATCCCTTCTCCAGTGGATCTTCCTGACCCAGGAATCAAACCAGTGTCTCCTTCATTGCAGCTGGATTCTTTACCAGCTGAGCTGTGAGGGAAGCCCCAGTGTTGACAAATGAAGCTGCAAAACATGGTTTTCACCATGGGAAGAGCAACTATAGTCAAAGGCGGCCTAGTTAGGGAGGATGATGAGCAGAGACTTCTCGGAGGAGGTGATGTTCAGGCTCAGAACGTTTAAGGATTGAAAAGCCAGTGGTAGATTCACTTTTAAATGAATCAAAACACTTAAGCTTTCATCACGAAATTACAAAATCTTTCTCTGAAGCATTACTGCCAAATGAATTTAAATAAACATTTGTACCGTAGAAGCATTTAAAACTCTCCAGTTATCTTAAGGTCTCCACATACCAGAGGAAGAGAGTTGATTAGAGAGGAAAGCAAATCGAACTCAATTGACCTTGTCACCATCAACCTAACACATCACCATCAAAGCAGTTTTTGTCGTGGAAGGATTATGGCATGAGCCTGTGAGTCAGCAGTCTAAACTCACCAAGTGATAGAATTATGGGCATAAATAGAGGGCACAATCAAAAATGAATGACTTGTTCATCAACATTCCGGGACCTCTTCAAGAGGGGAAAACGTCACTGACCCAATGCCCACTGCATATTAGGCACTTCAGTGTTTCCACCTGTGCCTTCTCGTTTTAGCCTCTGTGTAGTAGGTGCCACTTGGACAGGTGGAGGAGGAGGTCACACAGAGGTGAAGCCATTTGCCTCGGCATCAAATAACTAATAAGTAAGTTACGATTTGAATCCAGATCTACACAGCTCCAAAACTTGTTTCTTTCAATCTTGATATGCTGTCTCCTCTGTTTCAGAACAAAGCTCCTTTTACAGCCCAGCCTGGCCTCTGTTTTTCCATCTGTAAAATGACTGAGCTGGCCTAAATTCACTCAGATAAATCGTACAGCTCTGGATTTTGTCAACGCCTGAGGTTTCCCTCCACACAATTCGTTATCCTCAGAATTCAGCAATTTACAAAAATGTTCTGTCCATTTGGTCCTTAACAGCTGTCACTGCCTCTTTTAAGAGAGCTGGGTCTGGGAGTTCACAGCAGTCATGATGCTTAGCATTCTCATCTCCCCAGAATGGCACGCCTTACAGGAAACAAGCAAAGCAAGATGCTCATCTCGACTCAAGCTCATAACACTTCTTAATGTCCTCCCCTTAATTAGAATGAGTTGTTAATAACAGTAACTCCTTTTCCCCCTGGGAACTAGAGCTTAAACAGAAGCAGGAGGCAGAAGAAGAGGTGTGTTGATCAGAAGTGTTCACGAGTGCTGGCTTGCTGACCGCCACCTTGCACTGAACCATCACACTGAAGAGGCTATCAGGGCGACTCTAATTAATAATAGTACCGGAAGCCCGAGAAACCACAATTAGAAATCAGACAGGTCATTTTAAGAGTCTTAGGGGAGTTTGCCAGTCAAGGACTCAACTGAACAGTTATGACAGGGAAGCAGAGGCGTGAGATGGAAATTTTCTAGTCCAGCTGCAAAAGTGCCATTTCTATCATCTGATATATATTTATATTTCATGCCCCAAAGGAACACTCTCCTCGGCCAGTGCTCCCAACTTTATCATTATGTGATAAAGGCTGCTCAGATTCTATCCAGAAGTAAGCATTTGTGTATATGGCAAAGCACAGACACCTGAGCGGAGTGCGTTTATCTTTTCTGGGAAAGGCAGTGTCATCCTATTCACAAAACTAAACAAAACAAACACATTTTTCTACCAGAGTTATGTAATAACAACTATAACGCCAATGCTTTGACACAATATTCTAAACATCCAGAGTTTACATGCATCATTTAAAGCAATAAGCTACTTCTGAGTTTTAATTTGTAAAACATAAAGAAGACAATGTTCTTATTCAAATACTTTCATAAATGAACTAAGCTAAGTCATGGCTCTCTTCAGAGGACTCAAAACGAGAGTTGAACTTACAACAAACGTCCATGGAAAAAGTATTTGGGAAGTAGCTACCCTGTGTCCCAACTAACTCAATGGTTCAGATTTAAAGGGTGAATAGCACCTGTGGTCTGGACCACTCTAAGCCAAAGTTCTGTCTGCTTATATCCTCAGAGTCATTGTCATAACCTACAAGAATCAATCTCTTAATTCCCAATCCTAACTGATGTCTATTTTTCAATATATTTTACCACAGAATATGATTTTTTAAAATGTGTATTTAGATACCATTTTTATTTTAAGAAACAAAAGGTCAAGAAGAATTTTCAAAGTTAACGGTAATTATAAATCTGTCTTATTTTAAAAGGTTGATTTTCCTACTTTCAAAAATTAAGTTTCATTGAAAATAAGATCAATAGTCAAACCAATAACTCTCAATAAGAAAGATACGCTCACAACCCCAGATGAACAATTACAGAAAGATTAAGAAAAAATTCCTTTTAACTTTATTAAAACACCATTACTTTTATTTTAATTACACTTTTCTTTAATTTATTTGTCACAGTAAAAGATTCTGTGCAAATGATTAATTGCTTTCCCTAATGCACTCCCAGATTAGGGAACATGTACAATCCAATGCTCTATTTTGATTTCATCTATTAAATTATTNTAAGAAAGATACGCTCACAACCCCAGATGAACAATTACAGAAAGATTAAGAAAAAATTCCTTTTAACTTTATTAAAACACCATTACTTTTATTTTAATTACACTTTTCTTTAATTTATTTGTCACAGTAAAAGATTCTGTGCAAATGATTAATTGCTTTCCCTAATGCACTCCCAGATTAGGGAACATGTACAATCCAATGCTCTATTTTGATTTCATCTATTAAATTATTAAAAACAAATTAAGCTCTAAGTAATTAAACTGATAAAAAATACTTGTGCAAAACATACTTTTCATATTATATGTGAAACAAAATAGAAGGCAGTAAAAAGCATTGATGGAACAGGATAAATACTGAATGTATACCCACTTGTCGTGAAAAATAAAACAAAAATAATTTCTTACTATTTTGTTTTTTTGAGTCTTGGAATCCCTATAAGTGAAATGAAGCTAATATTATTTCTCTGCCTTTTCAATTATAGCGGGGGTATGCCCTACAAGAGACAAATTATGTAAATTTATTTTGCCATTTCAGGGTATGCTAAATAATTAGTAACAAAAATGCATTATTCAGCTTGGGAACGAGAAACAGCAAAAAATGGAAACAGTAACCGCTGTGACTTCAGGAACAGCAGCCTCAGCTTTCCAGCACTAGGACCACCAAACCCACCCCAGGGTGCTCAGCAACGGTGCAAACCAGCCTGGCTCCTTTCTAATTGGACTGAGACCATTTGAAAATTATAGGGCTGAAATAACTGATTTATTTTCTCCCATTCAGTTCCACTGCAAACGTTACATTCAGTGCATGAAAGCGCGACCGCGCAAATATGTGTATGTAACATACAAGCTAGTGTTGCTATCTATGCTTGTTTGAACAGACACTGGCATATTTTTTTTTAGTTTTTATTCATTTTTTATTTTTTAATATAATTTATTTATTTTAATTGGAGGCCAATTACTTTACAATATCGTATTGGTTTTGCCATATATCAACATGAATCCGCCATGGGTGTACACGTGTTCCCCATCCTGAACCCCTCTCCCACCTCCCTCCCCTACCATCCCTCTGGGTCATCCCAGTGCACCAGCCCCGAGCATCCTGTATCAAACCTGGACTCATGATTCGTTTCACATATGATATTATACATGTTTCAATGCCATTCTCCCAAATCATCCCACCCTAGCCCTCTCCCACAGAGTCCAAGAGACTGTTCTATACATCTGAGACACTGGCATATTTTACATCAAAGAGCTAAATAAGAAGTATTTTACGCTTTTCAGGTCAGAAGGTCCCTGTCATAAGGACTCACCTCATGCTATTTTAGCACAAAAGAAACTGTAGGCAACATGCAAACAAATGGGCAAGGCTGTGTTCTGATACATTTTATCATAGAATATAAAATACATCTGGCACGGGCTATCGCTTGCAGACCACCCACAGGGGACAGGACAGGTGGGACTGAAATGTCCTGGGTTGGCCAAATACTTGGCTGAGGTTTTCCTGCAAGATGTTATGGGAAAACCTGAACGAACATTTTGGCCAGCCTAATAGAATGGTTAAGAATTGATGCTTCTGAACGGTGGTGCTGGAGAAGACCCTGGAGAGTCCCTTGGACAGCAAGGAGATCCAGCCAGTCCATCCTAAAGATCAGTCCTGGGTGCTCATGGGAAGGACTGATGCTGAAGCTGAAACTCCAATACTTAGGCCACCTCATGCGAAGAGCTGACTCGTTTGAAAAGACACGGATGCTGGGAAAGATTGAAGGCAGGAGGACAGAGGATGAGATGGTTGGGTGCATCACTGACTCGACGGACATGAGTTTGAGTAAGCTCTGGGAGTTGGTGATGGACAGGGAGGCCTGGCGTGCTGCGTCCACAGGGTTGCCAAGAGTAGGACACGACTGAGCAACTGAACTGAACACTCTTAGATGTCTTCACTGACGCACCTCTCCTTGACATCCCTCCCCACACGTCTTCCCAGACTTGAACCAGAGATCCTGCCTTCTATCCATCTAATCAGTCTCCTGGTCATTCGTTTCTTCATATCCACTGATATTAAGTATTAGAAACACACTTTGCAACACACTCAGTGTTTTATTCTGGGCTATTATCATCAAGGAACCGTAATAATAGTTTCCTTTTACTAGAGGGAAGGATGATTGAGGAGGAAAGAGAGAAAGAAACGGAAGAGGTAAAATTTTTCTAAAGATATTGGAGAAGACTAATTTGGGCTCATTTTCCACACAATCCTTCTATCTGGCCATTTCTTTTTATTCAAAAATGTCTTTCTGTCATGCAAACATTTCCTTTAAAAGCAAAGGGGAAAGAAATACTTCAAATATCCTCAAAGCAGGAAAGTTTAAAAGTTCCCAGTAGTACTGCAGTTTCCTTTTAGTAAAACATAAATGTATGAAGTTAAGGAAAAGATTACTGGTCTTAAAAAACAAGAAATTGGAAAGAACAGAATTCTCCATTTTGCCTTTTCTCTTGACTAAATTGTTTCAACGGACTGTAAAGAAATATCAACCCTACATCATTTCAATTAAATGAACAATAACAGAAAAAAAAAATTTTAGCAGAAGCAAATATAACTAACAATCATTTTTCTCCCCATTCACTATTGTAATGATTTTTGTTTAGTCCTCATAAGCCTAAAAAAGAATTCTCCTTATTTAGACTTTGTAGATGCGAAAACTAAGGCATAAAAAACACCATTAAATTTCTTAAAAATACAAAAAAAAAAAAAAGTTCAAAGACTCCCTCAGACAATTTCAAGATAAAAACAAGGAAAGTAAAGCTGATTGCATAGAGAAAAAAGAAATTATCCTTACAACAAAACAAAAATTTCCAGTCATGGCTTTCAAGGCCCCATTTTGCTGGTCCCAGCCTACATCTCTGAATCCATCACCACTTTCCCCCAAAGCCCTTGAGACACTTCTGGCCACACACTAGGTTTGCATTTCCTGAAACACAAGAACTCCATTCCCACCTCAAAACGCTGCCCCGAACGTTTCATCTTCGCACCTTCTTTCAAGGCCCCATTTTGCTGGTCCCAGCCTACATC
Organism: Oreotragus oreotragus; assembly: GCA_006410675.1. Lineage (NCBI taxonomy): Eukaryota > Metazoa > Chordata > Mammalia > Artiodactyla > Bovidae > Oreotragus > Oreotragus oreotragus. The sequence continues at coordinate 194,949 of SJYX01014695.1, forward strand.
TCTGAATCCATCACCACTTTCCCCCAAAGCCCTTGAGACACTTCTGGCCACACACTAGGTTTGCATTTCCTGAAACACAAGAACTCCATTCCCACCTCAAAACGCTGCCCCGAACGTTTCATTTTCGCACCTCCCGAGTCTGCTTCCTCCTCAACATGTGAGCTTTTTTGCACATTTGTCCTCCCCAGCCCTATCTGTCACACCACCAGGCAGGCCGAACCATTTTATATTTTCCGTAGCTGAAACTATCTTAGTTTTCGTCTTATAACTTTCTTTCTTTCCCTCTGGGGATGTAAGGTCCTTGAGGGAAGGGTCTCTGTCTTAGAGTTTAACTCTATAATCCTCATCTCCTAGGACAGTAACGCACTCAGTAAATACACGCTACGGACCAAGACTTCATGATTACACCACCCTCATCACCATCCTTGCCAGCGTGTGTTTCCTGGGTACTCAGGAAGCAGGGACCAATGTTCTTTACAGGCAGAAGCGGTCTTCTGAAGCCTGTGGTTGAATTTAGATGGGGTATTCTGATATCTACCACTGTGCCATCACCATGATCCCCTACGCACAAAACTTTGCTTCATATTTCCTTTGTGGAGAATTGTCAGAAAACTCGCTCTTCTGAGGATCCGATGTATCTGTTCTCTATGAACCACAGGTGAATTTTTTTACTCACCTGGCTTTGTCAGGAGTAAGCTCATCTATGACACGAGCACCTCTTGAGCACCTCTTAAATATCTGTATCTTTGCTAACACCCGTAACATACTACCTGAATCTCTCTTGTATCAGCAGAGCTTATCTACCATTTACAGAATTGGGTAACAGCTCCCACCGAGTCAGAATCAGGTAAGATGGAAGGATGTGTTGTGGACAATGCAGTTTTTCACTTAAGCACATTTTTTTTCCTACAGAGAGGAGAGAGAGAGACCTTAGTCACCATCCAATGCTACCACTGGCCAAACATACTCTTCGCTTTTAGATAATATTCCCGAGAGAATGAGCTTATATACATGATATTTTTATTACCTAGCATTTCAAATTCACTGATTCTAACTTGAGAATCTCCTGAAATGTATCCCTTTACCCTGGAATGTGCATATCTAAAACANGAGAGAGAGACCTTAGTCACCATCCAATGCTACCACTGGCCAAACATACTCTTCGCTTTTAGATAATATTCCCGAGAGAATGAGCTTATATACATGATATTTTTATTACCTAGCATTTCAAATTCACTGATTCTAACTTGAGAATCTCCTGAAATGTATCCCTTTACCCTGGAATGTGCATATCTAAAACATATTTTTTAAAATTCAATTTTATCTTCTCCTTCTCAACAAAACGTGTGCTCCATCAGGCCGCAGCACACAGGAGAAAGAAAAAGAATACGTGAGAAAGATACTCCTGTCTTTGTCTTCCCAGACACCAACATCAGAATCAAATATTTTTGTCTTTTTAAATGGATACTACGGAGAAGATACCATTTTTCATCATAATAGAACCACGAGAACACTGTAATATCTCACAAAACTTTATAAGGAGGACAAATGAATGATTCATAGAAAACCACAGGACTAGAAATAATGATTGAAACAATAAGTTTATTAAAGACCATTTTGAATGTCCAGTATAGGCCCCTAAGGAAACATGGATAATTCAACCTCCTATAAATCACTGATGATTTTTAATGCCTCACCATCTTAACTTCATTTATGTGTGAACTGTTTCACCAAGGTTGACCAAGAGTGCATTGCAATCAAGCTGTTAAGTCCCTTTGGCTTTCTAACAGTGTGACTGACTGAACGTGAAAATATCTCCAGGTAATGACAGAAAAAGGTTTCTAATCTGAAAAAAAGATGGAAGTAAAGTACGTATGAATGAAACTCTCTGCACTTAATCGTTTCTGTTTAATCATCTAGTAGAAATAAAAATGTTGTCTGGGATTCCAACAAAGTTCTCTTCCAGGTTTTTAAAGTCTTCTTATAGTATTCTGTAATAACCTAAATGGGCAAGGGCCTTGAAGGAGAGTAGATACGTGTATNTATGAATGAAACTCTCTGCACTTAATCGTTTCTGTTTAATCATCTAGTAGAAATAAAAATGTTGTCTGGGATTCCAACAAAGTTCTCTTCCAGGTTTTTAAAGTCTTCTTATAGTATTCTGCAATAACCTAAATGGGCAAGGGCCTGGAAGGAGAGTAGATACGTGTATATGTATAGCTGAATTGCTTTGCCATACACCTGAAACTAACACATTACTCATTAACTACACGCCAATAAAGTTAAAAACCTTATTACAGCTTTGTTTCTTATTCTCCTTCATTAAAATACTGAAATAGTCAAGCATATTTTAACTAGACTTCAAAATGACAAAGCTACTGAAAATCTAAAAAGAATTGAAAACATTTATGATCATCAAAATAAACTACAACCAGATTTGACTGGGTAAGGAAGCAGATAAGGGTATACACCAGAGATCAACTGATTAGAGAGCAAGACAAAGCCAGTCCTGCTTATTGAAAGGCCCTTTAATTGAGCCGGAATCCCATGAACCCTTGGTCACCACAATCTAAATATCAAATCAAATATGCCACGTTTATCAGTTGGGTTTATTATCACTCTATTGTCATTTCTCAATTCCTTGAGAATATTCCTTCTCACAAATACCTAATGAGACTGTCTAGAAAAGATAAATGCTTCATCTAAGCATACTTTCAGTGAGGGATATTTAACATTGTATTCTATTTCCTTAAATAATTACTACAGCATTAATAAAAGAAACACCTGATTAGCAAATTACAAATGTGATTAGCTCTTGCAGAATGAAAAACAGATATTAATCAAAGAGTGTCAGGAAGGCACAACTAACTAGTCCCCTACTTCACCCCACACCTGCAGACCAGGCGCAGGGAGACACAGGCTGGTGACATGAAGAGTCTCAGAGCCCTCTGATTGCAGTGGAACCTTTTTTATTCTCCTTTAATCAAGGTAATTGCAGAGCACAATGGTTCTTGGAGGTTTACACTGTATTTATCAAGGTAAGAGTGAGGTGTTTTAAAGACACAGTTCACTTGTGCTGAGGTTCGAAACACAACATCTCTCTACCAGGCTTAGGACTGAGACTTCGTTGCTTCAGAAACTTGAAGCCAGATGGATACTCCTGTCTAAGGAGATATCCTGTTTCACCTTGGATAGTATGAATGCTTGAAGCTGGGAAAAGGCAATAAGCATATTTTGATCACCTTTAAAAATAACAGAAAATTCACAGCCTTCAGTTCAGTTCAGTTGCTCAGTCATGTCCAGCTCTTCACGACCCCATGAATCACAGCACGCCAGGCCTCCCTGTCCATCACCAACTCCCGGAGTTCACTCAGACTCACGTCCATCAAGTCCGTGATGCCATCCAGCCATCTCATCCTCAGTTGTCCCCTTCTCCTCCTGCCCCCAATCCCTCCCAGCATCAGAGTCTTTTCCAATGAGTCAACTCTTCGCATGAGGTGGCCAAAGTACTGGAGTTTCAGCTTTAGCATCATTCCTTCCAAAGAAATCCCAGGGCTGATCTCCTTCAGAATGGACTGGTTGGACTTCCTTACAGTCCAAGGGACTCTCAAGAGTCTTCTCCACACCACAGTTCAAAAGCATCAATTCTTCGCCTTATGTGATATCAAAAGATTCTCCAGGCAGAATGCCAGTGTGGACAATATTCACTAAATCTGCATATTTTTTAAAAAATTAGGAGAATGGAAATGGTGAGAGTTGTGATGAGCATTGGCAAAACTAAGATGAAATTTGTTTCTTCGTGAATGAACTCAACAGTGTCCACGCCGAGCATTTCCACGCTGCTGGGACATCACGGAAGAAACGCTAGGGTTCAATGCTTTGCATCCGTTCAGAATTTAAGTTGGAAAGAGTCACCTTCCAGAAGTATGTACTTTAATTGCCCTAAACACTGTAATTTATGACAGCCGCTCTTATGATTTATACTTCGGTAAATGCTTTGACAATGTGCTTCTTGGCACAGGGATCCTACACAGACGTAGAAAATTTTGCCAGACACCTACTCGAACCAAGAATCATAAGACCAACATTTGAGACCCAGTTCTACCAACCCTTCAGCCGTGGAAGCTCAACTTAACCATCCAAAGATACCAAGCCAAATATTATTTTTAAAAACTAATGATGATGGCGCACCCTTGCTTATATCAGTGCTATTTTATGGATTAAATAAGAAAATGTATTTGGGAAATGCTGGGAAAAAAAATCACAGTAAAGATATGTGATTTTCTCCTTACCATGTGTTTTACAGTTGGTGACACATGCATCTTCATTTTTTCTTCATTAAATGAGATAACTGGCCTTTGCTAATTACGGAGGGAACTCTCATGGAAACCAAAAATTATCACTATGTCAGGGCAAGAAATATAGAATGTCATCGTAAAATAAAGGGTAAATCCTTAGCCCTTTTCCCGTTCTAACATTTCAGACCTGAAAATGGATGGTATGAGTCAATGGTCAGAAATAACAAGAGATCACAGTTATTCCAGCCACGTGTTCACTTTAGTTTACATAGCTGATAAAAAGAAAAAATATAAGCACAAATTATTTAAACATAATATCATATATCATCGCATCGCAATTACTCATGCTTCTTTTTTCTATTCTTACAAAGCATGAGACAGCTCAAAATTCTAATTCTTGGCACCAGATTTTGTTTTTTTTCCCCACACCAAACCTATCTTAAAAGTGCCCAAAACAGAAGTAAAAAATAAAACGAAAACAGAGCTGGGGGAAGAAGGGCATGTGAAGGCAGCAAAGTCAGTGCTGACGAGAGCAAAGGCAGTGCTGTGGATCCAAGAGCATCAGAGCAGAGAGAGAATTAACACAAAGAGGCGCATGGTGCATGACCCAGCAATCCCACTCCTGGGCGCTCCTGGAGAAAACTATTCAAAAAGATGCATGCGTCCCAAAGTTCACTCCAGCACTATTTACAGCAGTCAGGACACGGAGACCACCTAAGCGCTCATCAGCTGGTGACTGGATAAAGCAGACGTGGTGTATGTGCAACGGAATCGCCATTAAAATGAATGAACAATGCCATTTGCAGCAATACGTGTTCACCTAGAGATTGTCGGTCGTACCAAGTGATGCAAGTCAGATACAGAAAGACAAATATATCATATGATGTCACTTATATATAGAATCTAAAAAGATGATACAAAAGAATTCATTTAAAAACAGAAACAGGCTCACAGACTTAGAGAAAAACATATATTCGTTACCAAAGGGGAAAAGTCGTGGGGAGGGATAAATTAGAAGTTTAGAACTGAAATACACACACTATGTTTAAAAGAGATATTCAACAAAGACCTGCTGTACAGCACAGGGAAGTCTGCTCAATATTCCGTAATAACCTAAGCGGGAAAAGAATCTGAAGAAGAAGAATACATGGAACAGTTCTGTTCAGTTCAGACGCTCAGTCGTGTCCGACTCTTTGCGACCCCATGAATCGCAGCACGCCAGGCCTCCCTGTCCATCATCAAATCCCAGAGTTCACTCAAACTCATGTCCATTCAGTCAGTGATGCCATCCAACCACCTCATCCTCTGTCGTCCCCTTCTCCTCCCGCCTTCAGTCTTTCCCAGCATCAGGGTCTTTTCTCTTGAGTCAGCTCTTCGCACCAGGTGGCCAGAGTGTAAGTGTAACTTAATCACTTTGCTGACACTCGAAACTAACACAGCTCTGTGAAACAGCCATTCTGTTGTTGTTGAGTGGCTGAGTTGTGTCTGACTCTCGCAGTCCCATGGACTGTACTCCAATGCAAAAAAACAATTTTTAAGTAAGATTAACCTTAAAAAAAGTTTAAATGAAGATGCAATTAGAATCTTTTCTGGTTCACAATTCTCTCCTTCGGCCAGGAAACCAAGTGGTCCCTTTCCTGCGAGGTCTTGGTTCTCTCGGAAGCCCTGTAGGGCCCACCCTTCCCCTACAGCAGGTGTGGCAATGGCCTGGGTGTGAACCTTGGCACATGCCCCCTCCGCCCAGGCCCTGCACAGGCATCGCCCCATGACTATGACTCTGCCGGCCCCTTGCCCGAGAGGCAACGCTTTTGGGTAGGTTATTACAAATACCAACCTGGACTTTGGACTTCCTACGGTGTCCATTTAATGCCCAAGAACTCTGTGCAAGCCACTGGAACAAACAGCAGAAATGCACTCCATCCATCTCAGTTTCTTTCTAATTCTTTTATTCCTCTGTAAATAAGCACAGAGCTCATACCTACAAGTGCAACGTAAAAGCAGATTCCAGTCAGGGAACAGAGTCCTAGTCTTTCTTTCTCACCATAATCCCTAGGAGTGAAGGGCCATATAACTTCTCATATGTAAATTATCTGGATCCAGAAAAGATGGGGTTGAAGCCAGAATCTGACAAGTGATAGTTGTGTATATCGTTGAGCAAAATATCTGTCTGTTCGTTAATTTCCCCATCTGTAGATATGAGGTAACAGCAGCTTCTGCCTTAGAGGACTTTGCAGTGCGTGTGATGTACTTACTCCACCCTCTGGCATGGAGTGTGTAAACACTCAATAAATGTTGCTGCTGCTAAGTTGCTTCAGTTGTGTCCGACTCTGTGCGAGCCCGTAGATGGCAGCCCACCAGGCTCCCCGTCCCTGGAATTCTCCAGGCAAGAACACTGGAGTGGGGTGCCATTTCCGTCTCCAATGCATGAAAGGGAAAAGTGAAAGTGAAGTTGCTCAGTCGTGCCCGACTCTTAGCGACCCCATGGACTGCCTCCCACCAGGCTCCTCCATCCATGGGATTTTCCAGGCAAGATACTAGAGTGGGGTGCCATTGCCTTCTCCAGTGCATGAAAGTGAAAAGTGAAAGTGAAGTTGCTCAGTCATGTCCGACTCTTAGCGACCCCATGGACTGCAGCCCACCAGGCTCCTCCATCCATGGGATTTTCCAGGCAAGAGTACTGGAGTGGGGTTCCATTGTTAGCTGCTATCAAATTTCTCCTGGAGTGCCTGGATTTGGTAGGCAGGTACCATCTTCCATCCATTTTTCCTCACACACAAAAAAAGAAAGAGAAATCTCTTAACAGGAATAAAATATTTCCAGTCAGGTCTGACCCTCGAATTAATCTGAATCTTTGGGAAGTGGGCAGGGGGTGAAGGTCGGGCTCCTATCAGTGGGTCCATTCATGATGCGTCCGCTGGATACTTAGCTATCCTTTCAAGACAACAGGAAAATTAACATCAGACATCCTCTTACACTAACATACTACAGCATCCATCAGCAAAAAGGAATATTGCCCATGATGGATTATCAATAGGCACAGGTATCTTTTAAGGGCCCCAGACCTTTTGTCTGCCATGTGTGGATTCCAAATTGTACGGCAGACCACAAAGAAGGGGGACCCTTCCGGAGCCTTTAGACATTATGACCGATTTGAATCTCACAGGCACAACCAAAAGCCTGTTCATTACGTGTAAAGTAAGAAAAGGGACTCCCTGGTGGCTCAGTCCATAAAGAGTCTGCAGTGCAGGCAGCCCGGGTTTGACCCCTGGGTTGGGACGATCCCCTAGAGAAGGAAACGGCAACCCACTCAGTGTTCTTGCCCGGAGAATCCCATGGACAGAGGAGCCTGGTGGGCTACAGTTCATGGGGTCGCAAAGCATCGGGCACGACTTAGCAACTAAACTACCACCAAAATAAGAAAAAAGCAAATAGGAACTGACCACACTAGGCATACATAGCCACTTCCCACATGCGTGCTCTATGTATGAATCTTTCATTCTTATAGAGAGAAATGGGAGGCGATTCAGTCATAATTTAAGAATGTCAGGGCTGAGGAGAAGCATATGAATCTGGCAGGCTTAAAAAAGAAAATCTTTTTTTTTCTGAGAGAGTCTATTTTGACAGAGCAAAATCAGTTTCAATAAAAAGAATATTTTATTGCATTAAAAGGGCAGACAGAAAAAAAAAATGGGACAAAGAAGTAAAGGTGGGAGGAACAAGATACAGAGCAAAGCAAGCAGAGAGGAGCAGAGGTTACGGAGCAAACGTTTAGACTGCTGAATAATGAATTACATGTTGCCGAATAATCCGCTGGAAACTGGCCTCACGCAAACTCAAAACACAGAAAAAGTAAGTTTTCACCAGTGATGAGAGGCAGTGTGTCCTTGGCAAACCAACTGAATCATGAGCCTGATGACCATGTAAGATGAGTATCTTTAGAGAAGGTATCTTCCAATAGAATACCTTGTGCCTGCTGTGTGTGCTAACTCGCTTCAGTTGTGTCCGACTCTGTGTGACCCCACAGACTGTGGCCCCCAGGCTCCTCTGTCCCTGGGATTATCCAAGGAAGAACACTGGAGTGGGCTGCCATGCCCTCCTCCAGGGGATCTTCCCAGCCCAGGGATGGAACTCGCATCTTATACGTCCCCTGCATTGGCTAGCAAGCTCTTAAGACTTCCTTGTGAGTGCTCCTAAACAAGCAGAAATGTTTTTGGTGATAAAAGACTCAGCCAGACTTCATCCTCCAACCCACCCCTCTCTATATTCAGTTTCACATAGCTAAGCAGAGACACTTGACTGTCACAAATGGAAGATATTTATTTTCCATTTAGCTGGTGGAAAAATACTGGCTAGATCTGAAATTTGATAGTTTATTTTGTAACATTGTTTCCCCTACAGAGAAACTGAGAATAAAAAAGGAGAAATTTTCTAATTGGGAAGTGGTATCTGCTTTGCTTTCATGCAAAGATTGGTTGCCAGTTTATGGTAATTTGCTCTCATCCAAATGACAAGCGTCCCTAAAATGCATATTCAGTGGTGTTGTTTTCGTGGTTTAGTTGCTAAGTGGTATCCAACTCTTTTGCGAGACTCCCATGGACTGTAGCCCATCAGGTTCCTCTGTGCACAGGATTCTCCAGGCAAGAGTACTGGAGTGGGCTGCCATTTGCTTCTCCAGGGGATCTTCCCAACTTGGGATGGGACCCACATCTCCTGTATTGGCAGGCAGATTTCTTACCACTGAGCTACCTGGGAAGCCTGTCTAGTATTACTGGCATCGTTTAATCCTTGAAGAGGTATTTGCTGTAAATCTTTTAACAAATTCTATTACTGCAAACAGAAGCTATACATAAATACAGAAAAAGTAAGTTTTCACCAGTGATGAGAGGCAGTGTGTCCTTGGCAAACCAACTGAATCATGAGCCTGATGACCATGTAAGATGAGTATCTTTAGAGAAGGTATCTTCCAATAGAATACCTTGTGCCTGCTGTGTGTGCTAACTCGCTTCAGTTGTGTCCGACTCTGTGTGACCCCACAGACTGTGGCCCCCAGGCTCCTCTGTCCCTGGGATTATCCAAGGAAGAACACTGGAGTGGGCTGCCATGCCCTCCTCCAGGGGATCTTCCCAGCCCAGGGATGGAACTCGCATCTTATGCGTCCCCTGCATTGGCTAGCAAGCTCTTAAGACTTCCTTGTGAGTGCTCCTAAACAAGCAGAAATGTTTTTGGTGATAAAAGACTCAGCCAGACTTCATCCTCCAACCCACCCCTCTCTATATTCAGTTTCACATAGCTAAGCAGAGACACTTGACTGTCACAAATGGAAGATATTTATTTTCCATTTAGCTGGTGGAAAAATACTGGCTAGATCTGAAATTTGATAGTTTATTTTGTAACATTGTTTCCCCTACAGAGAAACTGAGAATAAAAAAGGAGAAATTTTCTAATTGGGAAGTGGTATCTGCTTTGCTTTCATGCAAAGATTGGTTGCCAGTTTATGGTAATTTGCTCTCATCCAAATGACAAGCGTCCCTAAAATGCATATTCAGTGGTGTTGTTTTCGTGGTTTAGTTGCTAAGTGGTATCCAACTCTTTTGCGAGACTCCCATGGACTGTAGCCCATCAGGTTCCTCTGTGCACAGGATTCTCCAGGCAAGAGTACTGGAGTGGGCTGCCATTTGCTTCTCCAGGGGATCTTCCCAACTTGGGATGGGACCCACATCTCCTGTATTGGCAGGCAGATTTCTTACCACTGAGCTACCTGGGAAGCCTGTCTAGTATTACTGGCATCGTTTAATCCTTGAAGAGGTATTTGCTGTAAATCTTTTAACAAATTCTATTACTGCAAACAGAAGCTATACATAAACTGAAGTGACCGGATCATCTAGAAGTCAAAGAGGTGTTAACACTTCCCGGAGGCATTTCTTTTTAAATTCATTTCCTTTGTAAGCAGATAAAGTAAGGACACACTGAGAAGGTTTGAAATAAGAAGCTGCAGGAGGGTAGAGGCAACATTCTACTCTTTCGTGATTCACTGTATTGATTTTTATTTTTTAATGTGTAAGGCACTTCCAGCATTATTATATATCAACTTACATATAAAACCTGGCAAACACATTTTGGGTCTAACTGTAAGATCAGTTCATTGATTTGTTCCCTGATTCTTCTATGATGTGTGTGCTCTTGCACAAAACATAAGGAACAAAACAGCAAATCTTGTTTCTAAAAAATACTCATAGTACGAGGAGTTCAAATTCTTAAATTACCTGGAAATGCTCATTTTGTTCCAATCATCCCAATCAATATCATTTAAAAACTGAACAATAGACTCTCAGGCGCAAAAAGCATATGTTTACTATAAATGAAGTTTTTTGCTGGTATTATTATCAGTACCCCTGCCTCATCACAAAAGTATGCATCAGTGATCACTGAAAATGTGGATCTAATGGGTACAGAAACTCAAAATCGATAGGCTGTTCCAGACTGTGGCCTGGAAAGTTGAGTCTCTCCCTCTCTCTATCTCACACACACACACACACGCACACGCACACACACACTATAAGCATACATGCGTGTGACTTTAAATAAAAAGTTTTTAAAAAAATAATAAATAAGTATTTATTTTCTCATGATTTATCTCTGTCATAAAAGAGGAGAACAGAAAAGTTCTTGTTAACAGAAGGTTCCAAGCAATCTGTCGTTTCATTAGGGAACACGACTGAATTTTCAGGAGGATCATGACGCTTAGAAGGAAGAATTAAAAGGCACTTTTTCTCAGGTTTTCAACCTTGGATGCGCTGAGACCACCTCACCAGTCCGTCAAGAAAGTTCTCATCAAGGGGGATTCAAAAGGGAGGGGCCTTGGCTTTCTTTCTTTCCTGACAGCATTGCCTATTCGAAAATCCACAGAAACATCTTCTAAAACATATTCATCATCTATCGTACAAGGCATAATTTGTATTACGACAACAAAACATACAGTGTTAAAAATAACAATATTCCTTCCATTAATTTAATAAAAGTGAATATCCGTTGCTTCTGTCTTGGGAAACTTTGAATAAAGTTCTCTAAGGGATCTGTTAAAATCCCTGTTTAAAGTGCTCCTGAATGTCGGGCTGTTGAGCGGCCATGAGACTCCCCTCCGCAACTTCCCCAACCCCCGCACAGGGGCTTTCTAAGTTTGGAACTGTTTCTGAAGACTCTTAGGAAAACAGTTTTAAGACCATAGAGATGGCCAGCAAAGGACGTGACGAGGGGTCACAGGCAGGATCCTGTGCAGGACCAGCCACCTGGTCAGGGCCGCTGACGGGATGCTCAGGGGAGAACGCGTGGCAGCAGCCGCCTGGTCCCGCCAGAGGCGCGCGGCCGCCGCCTGGTCTGCAGCGCTCTCGTCCCCAGCGCGAGGGGAGCAGGGAGAGCAGGCAGGAGGCCAGAGAACAGGGAGCAGGGAGAGCAGGCAGGAGGCCAGCGGCAAATCAGGACACGAGAATCACCGCGCTTGAGGCGTTCTCAGCGTGCAGGATGACACCCAGACAGGCTGGGACCCGGGGCCCTCTGCTGCAGTGCTTGCACCTGCACCAACGCCTCCTCCAGCAACAAAGTGCAAAGAAACGATCAGGGACTAAAACCTACTGTGTACCGTTGGCACAAATTATAGACAAGATACAGAAAAATCGCAAAAAAAAAAAAAAAAAAACTGACATTTCTGAAGAGCCAGGAGCAAAAGCAGAGGGCTGCGCACGCCCCCGGCACTGCACTCAACACCCCCAAAGGGCCGGCAGACCACCTAAGTCACCCCCGCCAGCCGCTGCACACGCCCTACCCTCACCCCTCACCGCCAAGGGAGCAGCTCGGCCCCTGCCCCACCCACGGAAGCCTGGTGTCTGCTCCTACCTCCCCGGGCTGCAGCGGGGCCACAAAGCCTTGCCTGGATCCCTCCTCTGGCTTCTTCTCAATTCCTACTGGTTAAGGAGTCCAAGAACCATGGTCAGTAACACTCCCATTACCCGCATGCACACACGTCTAAGCCCGTCTTTGCTTCAGACACCAGCAGGCTTTCCAGCGGCCTCAGGCCAGCCCCAGACGCCCATCATGACAGCCCCGGCGGGACAAGCGGCTGAGTTAGCTCTGAGAAGATTTGTCAAAGATGCGTCAGACTAAAAAAGAAGCAAAGTTAATTAAAGCTCCATCAGTGAAAAAGCTTCTAAGGTGTATTCTTAAATAAAAAGAGCAACCTACAGACTACTAAGTAAAGCTGTAGCATAAACCTGTGTGAAAGTTTCAAATTTACTTCCAAACTCTTTATAAATATGTTCTGGGCATTTCAAGTCTTGCAAACTATGAGAGCTTTTAATGGTTCTATAGTATTGCCTTGGATGGATTTGTCAAGATTTTTTTAATCATTTGCACTAACCAACATACATATTTTTGCATGCCCTTGTAATTATGGCCTTTGGATAATTTCCTAAAAGAGAAATAACATCAAAGCAAAGCATATACACATACTTCCCAGCTGCCTTCTAGAAATACAGCAACAGCAAGAATGCATGAAAGCCCTTTTCCTTGCACCCTTACCAAATTCGGTGAGTATTTCCGTATGCACTCATCCTACTGAAACCTGACTTAACAAACGATTACTCATGTATGCATTTCTTTATTACTACTAAGCGTAAATATCTTCCGTGTATGTGAATACTGACTATATTTATATTTCACAAGTCACATACTGATATCCTTTGCCCACTTTTTCTATTGGGTGTTTTAATATTTTCCCTTTAATTTATAAGATGACTTCAAATACTCTAAGTTTTTATTTTTGTCACTTATTTTGCAAACTTTCAAATGCTTTACACTTTGTGCAATTTGATATGGTAACCAACTGCTGCCTCCCAAATATTAATCAATTTTTGTTGTCATTCAATCACTCAGTCACGTCCAACTCTTTGAGACCCTATGGACAGCAACATGCCAGGCTTCCCTGTCGTTCACAGTCTCCTGGAGTTCACTCAAACTCATGTCCATCGAGTCGGTGATGCCATCCAACCATCTCAACCTCTGTCGTCCCCTTCTCCTCCCGCCTTCAATCTTTCCCAGCATCAGGGTCTTTTCCAATGACTCAGTTCTTCACATCAGGTGGCCAAAGCATTGGAGCTTCATCTTCAGCATCAGTCCTGCCAATGAACACCCAGGACTGATCTCCTTTAGGATGGACTGGTTGCATCTCTTTGCAGTCTAAGGGACTTTCAAGAGTCTTCCCAGCACCACAGTTCTACATCAGGTGTTTGGGGTCAGCCTTCTATCTGGTCCAGTTCTCACATCTGTACATGACTCTATGGACTTTTGTAGGCAAAGTGATGGCTTTGCTAATTAATTGCTCATATAGCATCCATGTCGTATTCTAAACTCTAAGAGTTTCCAGGTCTTTTTTTTTCTGTTACTCATCTGCAACGTTCTCTCCATACTGACGGGTTATTTCTTCAGCTGCCTCCCTCCATCTCTTCCGCTCCGGTTTTCTCTGGCTCCCTCCTCTTTTTCCTCCTCTCCCTTTCTCTGCCCCCTCCTCATCCAGTTCTGCACGTCCTGCTCCTGTCTTTCTTTCAGTTTTCCTCTCCTTATACTTCTTTCAGGGATCTGCCAGTAACTCTGGGTGCTGTTCTTAGCATTCCCCTGGTGGGCCTGATCGGGGTAAAGCACACAGAGCTTTGCTGCTGCAGCAACAATGTCTGATCGTGACACCAACCTGAAACCCCAAATCAGTCTCCAGTGACTAAGCTGGAAGGGGGAAGGGCAAAAGCAAGATGCAACTATCTTTGTTGGTGGCAATGGTCCATCCATATTAAATATCAGATCATGGCAAGCTGAATTCAGTCTGACGTCTAACCTTTATACATGCTCAATATTTATTTGCTGAATTCAAGTCATCAGTGTTTTGATGATTTTAATTTTATTTCACATTTTGTTAATGCAGTCCTTGCTGTTGGCCCTCCTTCCCCCACCCTTATGGTTCTTTGTCAGAATGGTCTTCACTATTCTCTGATTTCTTTTTCCAAACACATTTGAGTTTGAAAAGAATCCCCCCAAACTGAAATATTCATTGTGATTTGCTAAACATGTACATAGATTTGGAGAAAAATGTTCTACTGTTATATAAAATTTTCATCAAAGTTTATTACCTGCCCCTTTGTGTGTTTTAAAATCATTTGGGTCCTACATATTTCTTGATAATCTTATTTCAAGGTACATTAATTTCATAGTAAATTATTAAATGAATTTTCTATTCAATTTTATATCCTACCATCTGTAAACTTTAATATCATCCCTATCAAGCTTTTATAATTAAGTACACTACTGAACTTTATTACCAACAGATTTTAGTTGATTAAGTATGTTATTTGCAAATAATGATGATTTTATGTTATTCATTATAATAGCTAAAAAGATCATACTTTTTACTGTCTTATTGCATTATCAAGAACATTTTGAGCTGTTTTAAGTATTGGGGAGCTTGTGATAATGGGATCTTTTCTGTTTTCTAACTTTATTAGGAATAGTTTCTACTGAATGATAGAATGCTTTATAAGATTTTGTAATATTGAAAGTTTTTGGCACTCTTAAACCCTATTGCTTGTACACTGTTCTCTTACTATGGAAAATTAAATTTTAATATTTTGTTTACATACATATTTACTTCAACTTTCACATGTAACACTGGCCAGGAAATTTATTTTCCTCATTATCATTCTCAGATTTTGGTATGTAAATCATGATGGATTTATTAAATTGATTAAAGATTGGTTAATCTTCACACAAGATAATCATACTATGTTCTACTATCTCCATGAGAATATTGGATATTGGCTTTTTCCTTGAGTTTTGGATGAACTCATAATGTCAGTTTCTGCTTTAGATTAAATATTTGTGTCCCCCCAAATTCATAGACTGAAACCTTAGCCTCCAATATGATGGTATCTGGAGGTAGGGCCTTTGAAAGAGGATTAGGTCATGTGGGTGGAGCCCTGGTGATTGAGATGTGCCCTAACAAAGACTCAGAATGCTCCCTCACCCCTTCTGCCAGTGAGGTTACAGAGAGAAGCTGGCCTCTCCTGAAAAAGGAAGCAGGCTCTCATCAGATGCTGCATCTGGCTGTGCCATGAGTTGAGACTTCTCAGCCTCCGAAACTGTGAGAAATAAATGGTAATTAAACCACCCACCCTGTGCTATTTTTGTTACAGCAGCTCAAATGGATTAAGACAGTTTCAAACTGACTGATTCTGGGACTTCCCAAGCAGTCCAGTGACTCAGATTCGGTACTTCCCAGGCAGGGGTAGGAGTTTTCTCCCCGGTAGGGAACTAAGATCCTGCAGTGCCGCACTGTGGGGCCACACACACGCAAAAATCATTGACTAATTCTGCAGTACATTTACAATACGCCTTGAATGGATAAGAAAGAGGTGGTACATATGTACAATGGAATATTACTCAACCATTTAAAAAAAAAAAAACAAGATAAAGCCATCTGCAGCAATGTGAGTGGACGTAGAGACTGTCCTGCTAAGTGAAGTAAGCCAGACAGAGAAAGACAAATACGATGTGATATCTCCTAAGTTTGTGATTAACATATACACGCTACTATATATTAAAAATCAAAAAGGACCTACTGTATAGCACAGAGAACTCTACTCAGTATTCTGTAATAATCTATATGGGAAAAGCCTGAAAAAGAATGGATATATGTACATTATATACATATACACANGGTGGTACATATGTACAATGGAATATTACTCAACCATTTAAAAAAAAAAAAACAAGATAAAGCCATCTGCAGCAATGTGAGTGGACGTAGAGACTGTCCTGCTAAGTGAAGTAAGCCAGACAGAGAAAGACAAATACGATGTGATATCTCCTAAGTTTGTGATTAACATATACACGCTACTATATATTAAAAATCAAAAAGGACCTACTGTATAGCACAGAGAACTCTACTCAGTATTCTGTAATAATCTATATGGGAAAAGCCTGAAAAAGAATGGATATATGTACATTATATACATATACACACATTTATATATATATAATATAAACTGAATCACTCTATTATATACCTGAAACTAATACAGTTTCGTAAATCAACTATACTCTAACATAAAATAAACATTATATTTAAAATATGCCTTTGAAAATTTTTTTTTGTTCTTGTTGCTCTTGTTTTTAAAGAAGGGAATAAGGAAAGTTTATCTTCTGAGCCCTAACCCACAGTTAGAAATTTTGGTTCTTATTGCTTTAAAATATAAAACAAAATGATATATATTGTAGTTCTTATATCTTCATCTCACATTTATTTAAATATTTTTAATGTAGTCTGGAATTAAGTGTTGTACTTAATGTCTGTTTATGGATGAACAGGTTGTATGCTTTCATTTGGATATGTTTTTGTTAGTTCATCCTTAAAGATAACTGCCCCATAGGGAGCTACCTGGCAAAGTTTGTAGACCTTTACTTGAAAGTAACTTGCCTGAATAAATGTTAAATGAAAAATTTTGATTTGATTATAGCTTTACATGGCCAATTCAAAGATAAGGAAAGGGGTCATATACAAGTAGAATATTGCCATAATTTCTATGGCAAACCTTTTTCTGTATTTGATCGCCAGAAATTAAGAAGGATATACTAGAGCCACATTCCATTCCTGACATTTTTTGACTCCCTTTTCTACTTCCCTTGTTCCCTAGAACCAAAAGTTTACAGAAACACTGAAATTGAGAGATGATTCTAAGTAGCATCTACAGTACTTTTTCAGTTATGATCTCCAAGAGAATGCGTTTTCTGTTTTCCCCAGCCTGTTACTTGTCCCCAACATATGAGGCCAATGACTTGAATAAAGTATAAACGCAACTATGCAATTTATCAGCTCCATTACTTTGAACGTTTACTTGGAGAAGTGATCAGTTAGTTGTATCAAGAAATTCAACTATGTGTGCTAAACTTTACTCTTTCATGTACAACTGAAATCTGTCCATTATAAACCCCTCCAACAAGTCTGTACAGAAATTTCCCAAAGAGGCTTCTAGTTATTACACTCTTCATTGCAGGCGTCATCACAGTTTCATTATCCTGCAGAGGCAGAGTCAGTGTCCGGGCGACAGGGAGCAGAAATATACTGGCAGCCTTGCTATTTCTGATTAAATTCCAACCGTGTCCATGGATCAGCTCCGTGAGTGGTCAACATGAGCTCCTAATTTAGTCTTTTTCCTTGTCTCTCCATAAAATATTAATGTTGTACATAGTTCTTTTAATGTAGAAACTTCAGACATTCTCTTTCTAGTGACTAACCTGATACTTTTTCTTGTGCCAACACGACAGACTGCTCTTTGCTCAGTGATACCCTCCCAGTAACTGTTCCTACAAATGAATTGTTCAGGAGTGTTCAGGGTTATGCCTAGCATAACATCTAGGCTCAGGATAAGCTGGGCGCAGGCTCCATAGTGGTAGACGTGATCAGATACAGTTCCAATTCGACACACTATCTTTTCCACCAAATGAGTGTTTGTCTGGAGAGTCACTGCAGGCATTCCACAGCCTCATTTCTCCAAGTTGGCCACGGTTCTCAGAGCTGGTCCCAAACCAGCAGAATCCACTTCACCATCAGTATCACTTGGGATCTTTCTACACCAGAAAATTCACAGGTACCACTTCAGAACCACTGAATCAGAAACCTCGGGTGTTGAATTTTTGACCATCATCAAAAAGCAAATGCCGGGCAAGGTGTCGAGAAAAGGGAACCCTCCTCCACTGTTGGTGGGAATGTAAGACAGAACAACCACTAGGGAGAACAGTGTGGGGGCTCCTTTAAAAACTGAAAACAGAACTAGGATATGACCCACTATACGGTCCAGTGCCACTCCTGGGCAAATATCCAGAGAAAACCGTAATTCAAAATGATACACGCATCCCAGTGTTCATTTCAGCACTATTTACAAAAGCCAGGACATGAAGCAACATCAATGTCCATCAACAGATCAATGGATAAACAAGACATGGTATATACATATACAATAGAATATTCAGTTCAGTTCAGTCGCTCAGTCGTGTCCGACTCTTTGCGACCCCATGAATCGCAGCACGCCAGGCCTCCCTGTCCATCACCAACTCCCGGAGTTCACCCAGACTCACGTCCATCGAGTCCGTGACGCCATCCAGCCATCTCATCCTCGGTCGTCCCCTTCTCCTCCTGCCCCCAATCCCTCCCAGCATCAGAGTCTTTTCCAATGAGTCAACTCTTCGCATGAGGTGGCCAAGGTAGTGACAATAGAATATTAGTCCATCATAATAAAAGGAGGAAATAAAGCCATTTGCAGCAACATGGACGGACCAAGAGATGCTCATACTAAATGAAGAGAAAAACAAGTATCGTATATCACTTGAATGTGGCATCCAAAAAATGATACAAACGAACTTATTTACAAACCAAGAAAGAGACTCACAGATTTTAAAAACAAATTTATGATTACCAAAGGTGAAAGGGAGGTGAAGGATAAGTTAGGAGTTAGGGACTGACATAGATATCATTACTCTATATAAAATTGTCAGTCATCAAGAGGCTGCTGTCTAGCACAGGGAAGTCTACTCAATATTCCAGAATAATCTATATGGAAAAGGAAACTGAAAAAGAGCGGATATGAAAACTGAAAGGGTGGTTGCTCAGTTATGTCTGACTCTTTTTAACCCCAGGGACCCACCAGGCTCCTCTGTCCATGGGATTCTCTAGGCCAGACTGCTGGAGTGGGTTGCCGTTCCCTTCTCCAGGGGATCTTCCTACCCAGGGATTGAACCCCAGTCTCCTGTACTGCAGGCAGATTCTTTACCATCTGAGTCATCAGGGAAGCCTGGATATATGTATAAGTCAATCACTTTGCTGTACACCTGAAATTAACACAATATTGTACATCAAAACCACTCCAGTAGAAACTAAAAAAAAAAAAAAAAAATTAAAACAAAACAAAAAAGAAGGCTCAGAGTGAGGCTCAGCAACCTGTTTCAGATAATTCAAGTTTACAAATACCAGTCTAAGAGTTCAGCTGTATTCCTTACATATTTGTTCATTTTAACTATTTAAAAATTTTTCTTCAGTAATTATTTCTCTTCAGACATTTCCTAGATGATAATACTTATAGATACTTTTCCCCCCTAATTTATTATATTCTCTTGTGTATCTGGAGGAAGCACTGAATATACATACTCTGGATGCCTTGAGGTCACCGTAAAGATAACCTTGATGCTTCACTGCGCACTTCTCCTGGGCCAGTGAGAAGAATCATGCCATGGTGGGGCACCCTAGCAAAGTGGCTCTATTCAGAGGTGCATACAGTTTTCATTCCCCACAACTGCCTCCTTCTGGTGCTTCTGTACAATTTCTTCTCTCCTCAGTCAGCCTCCTGCATGAAGTGACATTTCTATATGGGCCACCAGGATCTCTCCTGCTAGGAAAATCTGCTGTGAATCTATTCCTTATTCTGCTATTCAGTTCAGTTTAGTTCAGCCCCTCAGTCATGTCCTACTCTTTGCAACTCCATGAATCTCAGCACGCCAGGCCTCCCTGTCCATCACCAACTCCCGGAGTTTACTCAAACTCATGTCCATCGAGTTGGTGATGCCATCTCATCCTCTGTCGTCCCCTTCTCCTCCTGCCCCCAATCCCTCCCAGCATCAGAGTCTTTTCCAAGGGGTCAACTCTTCGCATGAGGTAGCCAAAATATTGGAGTTTCAGCTTTAGCATCAGTCCTTCGAATGAACACCCAGGACTGATCTCCTTTATTTTTTTTATTTTTACTTTATTTTACTTTATAGTACTGTATTGGTTTTGAATGGACTGGTTGGATCTCCTTGCAGTCCATGGGACCCTCAAGAGTCTTTTCCAACACCACAGTTCAAAAGCATCAATTCTTTGGTGCTCAGCTTTCTTCACAGTCCAATTCTCACATCCATACATGACCACTTGAAAAACCATAGCCTTGATTAGAGGGACCTTTGTTGGCAAAGTAATATCTCTGCTTTTTAATATGCTATCTAGGTTAGTCATACCTTTCCTTCCAAGGAGTAAGTATCTTTTAATTTCATGGCTACAATCACCATCTGCAGTGATTTTGGAGCCCCAAAAATAAAGTCTGACACTGTTCCCACTGTTTCCCCATCTATTTGCCATGAAGTGATGGGACCAGATGCCATGATCTTTGTTTTCTGAATGTTGAGCTTTAAGCCAACTTTTTCGCTCTCCTCCTTCACTTTCATCAAGAGGCGTTTCAGCTCCTCTTCACTTTCTGCCATAAGGGTGGTGTCATCCGCATATCTGAGGTTATTGATATTTCTCCTGGCAATCTTGATTCCAGCTTGTATTTCTTCCAGTCCAGCATTTCTCATGATGTACTCTGCATATAAATTAAATAAGCAGGATGACAATATACAGCCTTGACATACTCCTTTTCCTATTTGGAACCAGCCTGTTGTTCCATGTCCAGTTCTAACTGTTGCTTC
>SJYX01014695.1:217552-269462 GCA_006410675.1 Oreotragus oreotragus
AGAATTTTGAGCATTACTTTACTAGCATGTGAGATGAGTGCAATTGTGTGGTAGTTTGAGCATTCTTTGGCATTGCCTTTCTTAGGGATTGGAATGAAAAGTGAGATTTTCCAGTCCTGTGGCCACTGCTGAGTTTTCCAAATTTGCTGGCATATTGAGTACAGCACTTTCATAGCATCATCTTTCAGGATTTGAAACAGCTCCACTGGCATTCCATCACCTCCACTAGCTTTGTTCGTAGTGATGCTTCCTAAGGCCCACTTGACTTCACATGCCAGGATGTCTGGCTCTAGATGAGTGATCACACGATTGTGATAATCTGGGTCATGAAGATCTTTTTTGTACAGTTCTTCTGTGTATTCTTGCCATCTCTTCTTAATATCTTCTGCTTCTGTTAGGTCCATACCATTTCTGTCCTTTATTGAGCCCATCTTTGCATGAAATATTCCCTTGGTATTTCTAGTTTTCTTGAAGAGATCTCTAGTCTTTCCCATTCTGTTGTTTTCCTCCGTTTCTTTACATTAATCGCTGAGGAAGACTTTCTTATCTCTCCTTGCTATTCTTTGGAACTCTGCATTCAGATGCTTTTATCTTTCTTTTTCTCCTTTGCTTTTTGCTTCTCTTCTTTTCACAGCTATTTGTAAGGCCTCCCCAGACAGCCCTTTTGCTTTTACGCACTTTTTTCCCATGGGCATGGTCTTGATCCCTGTCTCCTGTACAATGTCACGAACCTCCGTCCATAGTTCATCAGGCACTCTATCTATCAGATCTAGGCCCTTAAATCTATTTTTCACTTCCACTGTATAATGATAAGGGATTTGATTTAGATCATACCTGAATGGTCTAGCGGTTTTCCCTACTTTCTTCAATTTAAGTCTGAATTTGGCAATAAGAAGTTCATGATCTGAGGGAATATATTTCCATTTCTTCCTTTTTAAAATAATAAGGCCTATGTTACCTTCAGTTTCTTTTTCCTTTTCTTTCCTTGGCTGTGCCACCTGGCATGCAGGACGTTAGTTTCCCAACCAGGGAGCGAACCCAGGCCCCCTGCGGTGGACGAGCAGAGTCTCAGCCCCTGGGGCACCAGGGAAACCCCTGCTTCCGGTTCTTCACGAGCCTGACTGGCTAGCTGGCTGGATACCCTGATTTAATTTGGCACTGCGCGGCTAAAATAGATCAAATTAAAGAAAACACGACAGTCAGGATCTGAGAGAGGGGGATTTGAACACTGGTGCTGGCAGTCTCCAGCTGTGTGTTGACAACTGAGCTATACAACATCTCTAAGCCTCTAGTTTCCCAACTGAAAAAAAAAAAAAAGGTGCGAAATTCTAGATCGTTGTGAGAATTCAAAATAACTCAAATATCAAGACAGTAAGAATTTGGTGCATTTTTTATTACAAAGTTACTAATACTAACTCTTTAGTCTGTTACTACTGCTAGATATCTTTTGCATTTGAAAGAAGCATTCAACGTAGTAAACAAAAGAAATGTGGAAATTACGTAGCTCTGAGTTCAGTTATCTGACCAGAGGACTGTCTATCTCTGTCTAACTATTATATTTATACATACACTTACATATATCTTCACTACAGGGCCATAATTGGTTTGAAAATGTTTGCTTATGGCCCATTAATTTCTGTTATTATTAGTGGGGAAACTCCAGTGCTCCTATTGAAGGAAAAGTCGTCCTGCTGGTAAGAACAGTAACATGTGTTTGGACTCACACCCCATAGACGACCATAAATTCCTTCTCTGCCCCTGAATAATGAGCTGCAAAAATTCCTAGCCTAAAATTGTCAGTCTTTTTCAGAGGTTGGGTAAATTAGAGCAGAACTGTTCTGAAAACATCCCCAATATGTTTGGCTGTAAGATTCTCACGGCGGCCAGACCCTGCCTCCCAACTCTGCTGGGCCGGGGCTGGAGGCCGGCGGGTGGAAACACGGGCTCGTCCTGAACACGGAGGTGGAGCCTGAGGGCCTCCAGCGAGAGGCCCTCGGCGCCCTGCTCTCCTGGCTGGGGGCCGACCCCTTCCCAGCCGGAGTGCCCCTCCATCGCTGCAGAAGCCCCGAGTGACCGCCCCCTGCACGCGGGCCCAGTCGTGGTGACCGACTCCCCCGGGGGCCGCCTCTGCATGTTCTATCGGTGAGCGCAAGCCAGAGAGTTTAAGGAGAGCAGCTGATCCAGAAACGAAAATCTCAGGGCAGAGTCCATGGAGGGTCTGCAGAGTCCCCGCGCAGAGCAAAGCAGAGACAGCAGCATCCTCCCGCGGGCCGAGCCTGGGAGACAAGTATTAGTGGGGGCTCTCCCCCCCGCCCCACTTATTTAAGTCATAGATCGTATTTCGGTCCATCGTGAACTAGTGAACTATTAAACTGCTTGGATTCTCCCATCTTGACAAATAGAAACTGCTAAGGGCCTGAAGGGAGAGCTTCAGACTTCGACTCCTTGCGCATCTCCGGCGTCTGCTCTAGAGCGCGGTGGCTGGGTAGACCGCTGGTCTCTGGCTCCTGGTCTAGGCTCATCCACCTTTACTCCCAGCCAGAGCCCCCTCCGGTCAGGCCTGTTCCACGCGTGTCGAGGCGCCTGTCCGGGACGCGTGTCGAGGCGCCTGTCCGGGACGCATGTCTAGGATGACACAGCCCTGGGCATTCGCCTCCTCCACCCTCCGCTAGCAATAAAGTGGTCTCTTGGCTGCTCTCTTTGGGAGGGTGGTCTGGAGCAGAGGCACACACAGACGCTGGGGGGACCCCAGGAGCCTGCGGATCCAGAGCAAAGTCTAGAGAGACAGATATGGGCTCTAAAGGGCAGCTTCTTTGATCTGCAAACTTCCTAACCAGAGGAGGGCTCTGCAAAGGGCTAATGGACTTGGAGTTGCCAAGTGGACTGGGGCACTGGGTGACCTAGCGCTCCCCTCCCCTTCTCACATTCTTCTTTGAAACAGGAAACACACGTAGGAGAGCATACACGTGGACATGTTCTGTATAAAATTAAAAAGGATGTCTGTGCATACATGCAATCACACACACATACATCAGTACAGATATATCCCTGGTGTGTGGATGTATGCATACAATTTTATCCTTCTTGGTTTACATCTTTACTGACATCTTTTCAAACAGGTCAAATATTTTGTCCATAAAAGCTTCACGTGTCTTTCATTAAACTTGCTCTTAGTCACTTAATATTTCTATTTTTATTTTAAATGGGATATTTACACTTTTTTATTTCTCTGGCTAAGGCAACTAGTTTGTCTCATAGCAGCTATGATGGCGAGTTTTCTTCTATTCTTAATTTTATAAGAGTTTTCATATCAATCTAGAAGTTCATGACGCACAATTGCCTTTCAAAAGCATGTTTAAATGTGCAATGTATGTTTTTGTTCAATATTTGTAAATAGTGAAACCAAACCAAAAAACGATCTATGTATCTACAAATACATTTCGATAGCTTTGAGCACAGAGAATATTAAGCCGTTTCCAGCCTATTCATATTGACCACTTTGGGGGGATGGGTTGGTGGAGGTACAGGATTGGAAAGAGGAAATTTCTGAGCTTCTTCCCAGCTGTGTCTCTATCACTTGATTTATTAAAATAGGCGCATACGTTTCCATGCTTAAAAAAAAATTAAGTCAAATAATTTCAAGGAACATAGAAGCTATTAAAGATGGACTATTTTAAAGGTTGTTCAGAATTTCAGACACAGTAGTCAAAGAGAATAAGGACTTGGGAAAGGTCACCCGATTTGGTGACTTAGAGGTCACTATGCGAGGAGCCATTCAATAGGGCGCTGGAGGAGGGAAGCTGGCAGGGACTCAAAGCAGCACATTCAGAGTGGGGAGAAGAGGCCTCTCCTGGCAGGGCGCCACGTCACTGCCTCTCCAGCTGGATGCTGGAACCTGTGCTAATGCGCATGCCTACCTTTTTTTATAAATGCAAAACAAAATGAAAGATCGTAAATGATCACATTTCCATTTAGGGGATTCAATTTTCATGGCATCAAAACAACATAAGGCTCCAAGAAACAGGAAATCCATTTTAAACTCTATTTAAAAGTTTCCTGAAAGTACTTGGGCATGGACTCAGGATCTTTCATTTTATTTTTCTACCAAACTCTGGCAATTAAAACTGTATTACATTAGACTGTTCTCAAATAAAGACTAGCAACATTCTTTTGATTCCATTTAACTTTAAGACAACATGATTTGGCAGAGGGGAAAGAGACCTCAGAACTAAGGCCCTTTTAAGATTAAAATGTATCACAGAGCAGTTTCCATCATAATTCAAATTTTGCAAGCTTGTGTCAGGAGAAGAACATGCTTCTATCAATAATGAACTGGCATCTCTTCTTAAATTGCTTTCAGGGTTCACTGGGTCTGTGGAAATTAAAGAGGCTGATGGTGACTTTAATAACCAATAAAATGAATAACACCTACAAAATTTGCTGTGGAAATGACCATGGATTCTCTTAAGATTATAATTCACATAATGATTATAATTTAGAATATAGCGACAATAACTGACAAAAAACAAAAAAGCAAAATTGAAGAAGTCCATTGCCAAAATAACTTTTTTTTAAATATAAATTTATTTATTTTAATTGGAGGTTAATTACTTTTGAATCAGTTCTAGGGAGAATGGCAAAATAACTTTTTTTTTCTTCTTTGACCTAGCTTTCCAGTTTTTTTAAAAATATATAAATTTATTTTAATTGGAGGTTAATTACTTTACAATATAGTATTGGTTTTGCCATACATCAACATGTATCCGCCACAGGTATACACGTGTTCCACATCCTGAACCCCTCTCTCTCCTCCCTCCCCATAAGCCAGAAAGAAAAACACCAATATACTAACACATATATATGGAATTTAGAAAGATGGTAACGATAACCCTGTACGTTAGACAGCAAAAGAGACTTTTTTTAATTTAAGTTGAAGTATAGTTGAAATATAGTTGATTTCAATTTTTTAAAAAAGCTATTTTGACAGTGGACTTCAATTGATTTACAATGTTGTGTTAATCTCTGCTGTATAGCAAAGTGACTCAGTTATACATATACCCATACTTTTTTACATCCTTTCCCATTATGGTTTATCACATCATACTGCATATAGCCCCCTGCGCTACACATGAGGACCTTGCTGTCTAACCACCCCTCATATACGAGTTTGCAGCTGTTAATCCCAAACTCTCAGTCCTTCCCTCCCCCCATCCCCTTTGGCAAGCACAAGTGTGTTTTCCTGTCTGTAAGTCGCTTTCTGTTTCATATGTAATCATGTGTCATATTTTAGATTCCACACATAGGTGATATCATGTGACACCATATAATATTCGTCTTTGTCTGACTTAGTATGCTCATCTTGAGACCCATCCTTCCGGCTTCAAATGGCATTATTTCACTTGTTTTAATACCTGAATAACTCTTTAGGTCTCTATTTTACACAGGACTTGAGGAACTCAAATGATGGGAGTATTTCCTACCCAAAGAAGGACTCTACTCCAGACATGGCATAGATGTTACGGGTACGAACAAGCCATACTCTGAAAACAACACAGGTAAAGTGTTCTATTAGAATACCAATAAAAAGACATGATTATTTGTTGTATAAAGGAGTGTAGACCTACGAAAGTAGAGGAAAACCTATGCATTTACCAGTATGCTTAATCAGTGAAATACAGAAAGTATTGACAAATCCTCTCCTAGGCCACTCTACCCTTGTTTCCAGAGCTGGCCATCAATATGAATTCAGGGTTTGTGCATATGAGCTTGGCACTGTGTTCTGTGCCAGGACGTAAAGGAATATAGTTTATTTAGCAGATGTGCTATTTTCTTGCATGTTTTAAAACTTAGATAACGTGTATCATGCTGCAACTATTCTCTGCCACCTGTTTCTCTTTGCTCCACATGGTGCTTTTGAGATTCTTCCTGTGTGGATGCGTGCAGACTCTCCAGTTTGTCTCAGTACTGTACGTACCATTATTTGCCCAGAGTGCATGCTTTACTAAACGCTCCTTCTCCTGCCTGTGGACCTTTATGCTGCTGACATGCTTACATTTTACAGACAACACTGATATGAGCATCGTTGCTCTTGTCTGCTTACCTGCGTAGGAGGAGAGCTTTAATAAACGGTACAATCGAGTCATAGTCCCAGAACGTGGGGAATGCAGAGTTTTAATTTTACTGTATCTTGACAAATTCAAGGTAAATTTTTTTTTTAATTTTAAATTTTTCAAAAATTTTCCTCCCCAAAAGTGCTTTACCGATTTTCATGACTGCCATATGTCTGGGGAAAGGTCCATGTGCTCACCAACACGTAATACTGTCAAAGGTTTTTAATTTCCGATTCCAGTTTCTGTGTGGGAATTGGTTTCTCACTGGGATTTTAACTTGCATTTCTATCAATCAGTAGTATAATTCTAGAACACATCACTCACGCCTGACTTCTGCTCACACTCACTCCCCTGAATGTTCCCTTGTGATATGTACGTTTACATGTGTGCTTAGATCTGTTCCCAGAGTAAACACTAGCTTTATGATAACAGTCTGGATTTCCAAATGGTTCTGGATTTTTTTTGTGTGTGTCCTTTGCTCTCCCATTAACATTCAGAATAAAATTTTCAATTCAGACAGCACATCTCAGTTGCACTTTTGATTGGATAACACTGAGGGTGTAGATTAATTTGGAGAGTTATACAGTTCTTATCATTTTAGCATTGCTCATGGATCAATCCCTGTTGGTTTACATTTTCCTAACATCTTCCCAGGTGCTTCAGTGGTAAAGAATCCGCCTGCCAATGCAGGAGACACAGGAGACGCAGATTCGATCCCTGGGTTGGGAAGATCCCCTGGAAGAAGAATGGCAATCCACTCCAGCATTCCTGCCAGGAAAAATCCATGGATGCAAAGCCTGTGTGTGCTGAGGACACACACACATCTTTCCAAATACTGGGTGTGCTGTACGCTTAGTTGCTCAGTCGTTTCTGACTCTTTGTGACCCCATGGACTGCAGCCCATCAGGCTCCTCTGTCCATGGGATTCTCCAGGCAAGAACACCGGAGTGGGTTGCCATGCCCTCCTCCAGGGGATCTTCCCCACCCAGGGATTAAACCAGGTCCCCCGAATTGCAGGCAGATTCTTTACCGTCTGAGCTATACAAATTCAAATATTTTGTCCACAAAGGCTTCACATGTCTTCCATTAAATTATTTTTACTTAATATTTGTGTTATTTTAAGTGGAATATTTACATATTTGTCTTATTTCTATAGCTAAGGGAACTAGCTAAATGTCTTGTGGCAGCTATGATAGGAAANAGGAGAAGGGGACGACCGAGGACAAGATGGCTGGATGCCATCACGGACTCGATGGATGTGAGTCTGAGTGAACTCCGGGAGATGGTGATGAACAGGGAGGCCTGGCATGCTGCGGTTCATGGGGTCGCAAAGAGTCGGACACGACTGAGCGACTGAACTGAACTGAACTGAGGCTTCAGCAATACGTGAATCATGAACCATGAACTTCTTGATGTTCAAGCTGGTTTTAGAAAAGGCAGAGGAACCAGAGATTAAATTGCCAACATCCACTGGATCATCGAAAAGCAAGAGAGTTTCAGAAAAACATCTATTTCTCCTTTATTGACCATGCCAAAGCCTTTGACTGTGTGATAACAATAAACTGGAAAATTCTGAAAGAGATGGGAACACCAGACCACCTGACCTGCCTCTTGAGAAACCTACATGCAGGTCAGAAAGCCAACAGTTAGAACTGGACATGGAACAACAGACTGGTTCCAAATAGGAAAAGGAGTATGTTAAGGCTGTATATTGTCACCCTGCTTATTTAACTTATATGCAGGGTACTTCAAGTGAAATGCTGGGGTGGAAAATGCACAAGCTGGAATCAAGACTGCCGGGAGAAATATCAATAACCTCAGATATGCAGATGACACCACCATTATGGCAGAAAGTGAAGAGGAACTAAAAAGCCTCTTGATGAAAGTGAAAGAGGAGAGTGAAAAAGTTGGCTTAAAGCTCAACATTCAGAAAACTAAGATCATGGCATCTGGTCCCATTACTTCATGGGGAATAGATGGGAAACAGTGGAAACAGTGTCAGATTTGGGGTGGGGGGGGCTCCAAAATCACTGCAGATGGTGATTTCAGCCATGAAATTAAAAGATGGTTAACTCCTTGGAAGAAAAGTTATGACCAACCTTGATAGCATATTAAAAAGCAGATATATTACTTTGTCAACAAAGGTCCATCTAGTCAAGGCTATGGTTCTTCCAGTGGTCATGTATGGATGTGAGAGTTAGACTGTGATGAAAAAGCTGAGCACCAAAGGATTGATACTTTTGAACTGTGGTGTTGGAGAAGACTTGAGAGTCCCTTGGACTGTGAGGAGATCCAACCAATCCATTCTAAAGGAGATTAGTCCTTAGTGTTCACTGGAAGGACTGATGCTAAAGCTGAAACTCCAACACTTTGGCCACCTGATGCAAAGAGTTGACTCATTGGAAAAGACCCTGATGCTGAGAGGGATTGGGTCAGGAGGAGAAGGGGACTACAGAGGATGAGATGGCTGGATGGCATCACCAACTTGTTGGACATGAGTTTGAGAGAACTCCGGGAGTTGGTGATGGACAGGGAGACCTGCCATGCAGTGATTCATGGGTTCGCAAAGAGTCGGACATGACTGAGCGACTGAACTGTACTGAACTGAACTGAGGTACTCAATAAACACATGAAACATGAATTAATGAATTCTACCTTATCAGTAGATCAGCATGCCCCAATCACTGTTAAGCTGAGCTGTCAACGACCTTTCACTTTTATAAACATCTGCCCATCTCTAACTGGCTTCACCATTTTCTTATTCTTCTTCCCATAACAAACTCTGTACTAATCCATGTTTTGTGTCCGTATGTGTATTAGTTGCTCTTTGTGTCCAACTCTTTCCAATCCCATGGACTGTAGCCCACCAGGCTCCTCTGTCCAAGTAAGAATAGTGAAATGGGTCACCATTTCCTTCTCCAGGAGATCTTCCCAATCCAGGGATCGAACCTGGATGTCTTGCACTGCAGGCAGATTCTTTATCATCTAAGCTACCAGAAAAGCCGAATCCATATTTTAACTGAATAAAAGTAAATGGAATAATATTTTGGTCAGAACATAAAGGAGAAGATGTTACTTCTAAAAAACAGTTATTAGAAAACAATTCTCCAGGAATCTTTAGCATTTCTGCACAACTTTCAAACAAAGGTACTTACCGCCCTTTTGTTCCAAACCACCTTTTCAGGTATATTTTCATAGAAAACAGCCTTGGAAGACACACTACCTCCTTTCAAAGAAGAATGCAGGTTTGTTAACTGTCCCATACAAAAAGTTTACTTCCTCCAAGGAAAAGATTGGTTAGATGTGCCTGCAGCTTAATATAAACCATTTAGGTTTCCTAAGCTCAGTATTCCTCAGCTGTGGCATAAATCGAACCTGTGGGCCTTGGTGGGGTGGGGAGCAAAAGACATCACTGCAAACATGAAGTTTGTGCTTTCTGCTGTGCTATAAGCGATAAAGTCCTTATTTTCTGACTTGGGGTCTTATGTCCTCCTTCAGCTTCCATGAAAGTATGTAAGCCTAGCATTAATTTGCAAGTACATTTCACCAGGAAGTGTAAGAAGCTAAAAGAGCCATGACTTTCTGGAAGAAAAAGAAGGTGACACAAACAGATGGAGACATGTATCATGTTCTTGAATTGAAAGAATCAATATTGTGAAAGTGACTATACTACACAAAGCAATCTACAGATTCAGTGCAATCCTTGTCAAATTACCAATGGCATTTTTCATAGAAACAGAACAAAAATTTTTACCATTTGTATGAAAACACAAAAGACCCTGGATAGTCAAGCCATCTAGAAAAAGTAAAACAAGAGGTGGAACATCAACCTTCCTGACTTCAGACTATACTACAAAGCTAGATTAATCAAGACATAATGGTCCTGGCACAAAAACAGAAATATAGACCAGTGGAACAAGATAGAAAGCCTAGAGATAAACCTATGCACCTGTGGGCACCTTATCCTTGACAAAGGAGGCAAGAATATATAATGGAGAAGAGATAGCCTCTTCAATAAGTGATACTGGGAAAACTGGACAGCTACGTATACAATAATAAAATTAGAACACTTAATACACACAAAAATAAATTCAAAACGGATCAAAGACCTAACCGTAAGGCCAGAAACTATAAAACTCTTAGAGGAAAACATAGGCAGAACACTCTTTGACATAAACTGCAGCAAGATCTTTGACCCACTTCCTAAAGTAATGGAAATAAGAAAAAAATAAACAAATGGGGCTTAATTAAACGTAAAAGCTTCTATACAGCAGAGGAAACTATACACATGATGAAAAGATAACCCTCAGAATGGGAGAAAATAATTTCAAATGAAGCAACTGAAAAGGATTAATCTCTAAAATATACAAGCAGGTCAAGCACCTCAATATCAGAAAAACAATCCAACCAAAAAACAGGCAGAAGACCTAAACAGACACTTCTCCAAAGAAGACATACAGATGGCCAATAAACACATGACAAGATGCACGATGTTACTCATTATTAGAGAAATGCAAATCAGAACTAAATGAGGTATCACCTCACACAGGTCTGAATGGCCATCATCAAAAAATCTGCAGACAGTAAATGCTGGAGAGGATGTGGAAAAAAGGGAACGCTCTTACACTGCTGGTGGGAATGTAAATTGCTATAGTCACTATGGAATCTACCGTATGGAGATTCTTTTAAAAAAAAGAAAAAAACCAGGACTAAAACTGCCATATGCCCCAGCAATCCCACTACTGGGCACATACCCTAAAAAACTATAACTCAAAAAGACACATGTGCCCCACTGTTCAGTGCAACACTGTTTATAATAGCCAAGTCATGGAAGCAACCTAGATGTCCCTTGACAGATGAATGGATCAAAAATCTGTGGTACATATATATAATGGAATGTTACTCAGCCATGAAAAGGAACAAACGTAGGTTGGTTGAACTGAAGTGGATTAACCTAGAGCCTGTTAGACACAGTGAAGCGCTGTGTTGTTCAGTCACTCAGTCATGTCCGACTCTTTGGGACCCCATGGACTGCAGCAGCAACCAGGCTTCCCTATCCTTCACCATCTCCTGGGGCTTGCTCAAACTCACGTCCATGAATTGGTGATGATATCCAACCATCTTGTCCTCTGTCGTCCCCTTCTCCTCCTGTCTTCAATCTTTCCCAGCATCACGGTCTTTTCTAAGGAGTTGGCTTTTCATATCAGGTAGCCAAAGTACAGGAGCTTCAGCCTCAGCATCTGTCCCTCCAATGAATATTCAGGATTGATTTCCTTTAGGATTGACTGGTTTGATCTCCTTGTTGTCCAAGGGACTCTCAAGAGTCTTCTCCAACACCACAGTTCAAAAGCATCAATTCTTGGGAGCTCAGCCTTCTTTATGGTCCAACTCTCACATCCATACATAACTATTGGAAAAACCATAGCTCTGACTATAAGGACCTTTGTCAGCAAAGTAATATCTCTGCTTTTTAGTACTCCGTCTAGGTTTATCATGGCTTTTCTTCCAAGGAGCAAGTGTCTTTTCATTTCATGGCTGCAGTCACCATCTGCCATGATTTTTAATCACAGAAGAAGTATTAATAAGTCAGAAAGGGAAAAGCAAGTATCACATATTAACACATATATGTGAAATCTAGAAAAATGGTGCTGATGACCCTATTTGCAGGGCAGGAATAGAGACACAGGCATAGAGAACACACTTATGGATACAGCAGGAGAAGGAGAGGGTGGGGTGAATTGACAGAATAGCACTGAAACATACATATTACCATACGTAAACCATATCTAGTGGGAAGTTGCTGTATAACACAGGGAGCTCAACCTGGAGCTCTGTGACAACCGAGGTGGTGGGATGGTGTAGGGAATGGGAGGCTCAAAAAGGATGCGCATATGTACACCTTATGGCTGATTCAGATTGTTACACAGTAGAAACTAATAACACAACACTGTAAAGCAATTATCCTCCATTAAAAAATAAAAAACAAAGAAAAGAATTAAGTCTCATAGGCCTGTTTAGAAATATGAAAAGACTCCCTGCGATGCAGAGAGCCAAGAAGGTTAGGGGGAGGGAGGAAGTGTCTCTTTAATGTCATACCTAATAATGAATATTTAAAGTAAACGAAGAAAGGTAGGATTGATTCAAGCTGTTTCAATAGAGATACGACTGTCAGTCACTCTCCTCCAGGCAAGAGGAGGTAAAGATTTTATCATAACAAGAGAGCAGAAAGCATCACAATTCTGGCCAAAAGTCAACATGGCTGTAGCTCTGAGTAAAGGAGTCCCTCAACCTGAAACAGATAGTGTCAATAATGATGAGCTTACTACCTGAAGCAAGTATTGGGGAGGTAAAAAACAGTAAAAATCTTTTCGGATAAGCCATGCGCATTTCCAGGACCACTTGAAACTAAGAGTAGATGTGCCATGCTTATCGGCGTAGGGTCATTCTCTCTCTCCATGCACTCTATCCTTCTATCTTTGCCTCCTTCTGCCTTAATCTCAGTTGCTTTTCAGCAAAGATGAGGGGTGGGCTGAGGCTGTCCCTTCTTCATCATGTAAAACCATAAGCACCTATACAAGTACACTGGGAACCTTCAGGGACAGGAACGATTCAAACTGTTATGACTACTGGATACAGGCACCCAACTTACCATCTTATTCAGTCCTGCAGAACAAGAAGATCACCAAATTCAACTGTTCCTACCTGCACAGGGTTTACAGTGAGAAGCTTCCCTGGTGGGTCAGATGTTAAAGAATCTGCCTGCAATGTGAGAGACCCAGGTTCGATTCCTGGGTCAGAAAAATCCCCTGGAGAAGAAACTGGCAACCTACTCCAATATTCTTGCCTGGAGAATCCCATGGACAGAGGAGCTTGGAGGACCATGGGGTTGCAGATTCAGACACAACTGAGTGACCAGATGACATGATGTGACTCAGAGTGAGAGGGGAAACCTAACGTTACTTTGTAGGTAGATCTTTTGGGACCAATTCAATGTACTGTTGATGCCTCAACACGTGAATATTCAGTAGGACTGATCTGTTAAGGCTTGTACTTCACCATTCTCTAAGTGCCATACGGAGCTTCCCTCAATGAGGGAAGAGCCAAATGAAAAGAAATGTTAGTGGGACAAACCTCTCTAAAACTTTACCAGTGGATGGGTCAGGAATTAGCATACATGGCTCTACTCTCTAATGGCCAAAACTTCTACTGTATTGATGATGTCCTATTGGTTGACAAGTCAGAAGTCCCAGTCTCAATAACCTTTAATGTAGTATTATCATGCCTTTTCAGTAGGAGTGATTAATAAATTCTGAGAAAAATGTGTACCTGCATGCAAAGTAGTTTCTTTGGACTATTTAGGTAGACTCAAAATACTCAGTGCCATCAAAAATCAAAGGAAAACTATAGTCTCTCTGTAAACCCCACGACCAAAAAGGAAACCTACATGTTTACAGCAGTTATCCACAAGTCAACATCTTGCTTTCACTTCTACCACCAATGGCAAAGTTAGGGAGCACAATCCACAAGACTACAATCACTTGACACCAACTGTAGGCTCAGTGGCCCCAAGACTAGAAAATCCAGCCAAGTGGCTACCCTAGAAGTACTCTCAATATATGCCTCCTGGCTGGTGTAAGTTCTATTTGAGGGGCACCATTAACTACGATCAACACTTTCTTTCCAGAGGCACCTTCAGGATGCTATTTTTATGAGGAAGCCAGTCATTAACATGGCTCGCTTCGAAAAACAGGTTGCTGACACCTCAGTGATGATCATAAGGAACTTCAGTGTTTAAGGAAACAGTACCTCAGGCCTGGAAGATATTCAGGTCAGCATGAACTCACTGACCAGGGCTGATATGAATGTGAGACTTGGCCTAGATTTCTCCCTTGCAGAATAGAGACTGGGAAATTTCTAACATATTTTTCTACACCTGGCTTAATTAATTCCCCAAGCCAAGTGGAAAGGTCAATACAGAAACTTAAGGAGAAACCATCTGGCTTTCTAAGGGACACCCTAATGGTTCATGGAGGCATGGCATGTTGAGGTAAATAGTGCATGTTAGCCCCATCTTTCTGACTGGAATCTTGGGACTATTCTTAATTAAATGCTGTGTGAAGCAAATCAGATAGATATGGTCCCAGTTTCTATCAGTTAGATTAACTGGAGTGGTGTCCTCTTGGAAATACATGTCATAGCAAAGTTGATACAGAAAGTTATTGCAATAACTTGGAGACCATTCCCCATAGATATCTCATGTCCGCACATTTTGTGAGCAAGGACACTAACTACCAGTGACTACATTTTCTTCTGAATTCTTTTCATGGATGTCTGCATTGCAAACAGCCTTGTCAGAGATAATGTGTCTTCCTCCAAGTTAGAGTACACAAACCCTCTAGAATAATAAAGATAATGTCTCCTACAAGGCAATGATTGGACAGATTTGCCTGCAGCTTGTTATAAAATACTGGGGTTCATTAAGCATGGGGTTCCTCAGCTATGATGGAAACCTACTACAAACACGGCATCCACTCACGCCCTTCTCTATCTCCCTACCGTGAGACCTGGGGGACAAGGGCACTGATCACCCATAAAGTTCATGCTGCTTGTTCTGATGGGAATAACAAGTCCTTTGTCTCTGATACAGAAGTCTCATGCTTTCTGTCAGAATTCATAAAACTGTAACAGGCTAACTCTTTAGCTTTCAAGTAGAGTAAAACCTCTCTCAGACTCTACAATTCTTGAGAGTGGTCAGCATTTTCAAAGCAAATTTGTGCAGGCAGCATGAGAGATGGGGTGAGAGTTTGAGTGAAGAATGAGAAAAAATTGCATGTCATTTCCACTGCTGTTCATTGTTAATCTGGGCATTTTTTCCTCATTGGTAAATTTTCCCTCTCAATTAAGGAGAGACATATACAGGAACATAGTTACCACTATTCAGCCTCCAACTGAAAAAAAAAATTTTTTTCTTTACTTAATTTTTGACAGGGAGGCCTTCATTCCATAGACACAACTTAAGAAATTAAGCATTTTTCAATCAAAATATTAAGATACTAAGTAACAGAATAGAAATCTGTTGCTAGGACAAAGACCACTTTTCCCACCCTTCCTTACAGCTAGCTAAATGCACTCCCTGCAGCAGCAGGACTACCAGTGGGATCTCCTGACCTCCCAGCAAGACGAGCAGGACTCTGTGGGGCTCCGTGGAACACTTTCACACAGCAGCCAGTCAGGGAAGGAGAAGAGGCTAAGACAAGGGAAGGGCAGTTAGGAAACAGCTGTGCAGCCTTGAGGCAGGTCCTGTTCCACCTCAAGGGCTGGGGATGTACATAACAGTATCGTTGAGCTCTTTACAAGACCAAAACCCCAACAAACGGAAGACGTCAGCATTCTTGATTCCAAAGGAGGTCACAGTCTGATAAATGGCTCCCCACTCCAGTATTCTTGCCTGGAGAATTCCATGGACTGAGGAGCCTGGCAGGCTACAGTCCATGGGGTTGCAAAGAGTAGGACACGACTGAGCGACTCACTTAGCTCATCAGGAGAGCACGCGAGGCAGGTTAAAGGAGTGCCGGCTCTGCACACACCCTCATCCTCATCAGCAACCCGACCTCTGAACCGCTGCCATAAAACTCATCAAACCTTTCCCGGTTGGGACACAGGTTTTCAGGCACAAGCCTCTTGTGTGTGTCCCTCTTTGATGGACAAAGCAACAGAGCTATTCTTTTCCACTTCACCCAAAGCTCTGTCTCCGAGATTCAATTCAGCCCCAGGGCACAGAGGCCGAGTTTCAGGCATCACCACCTTGCACGTGATCGGGTTTTGTCTCCTGCCCCGACTCCCTGTTCACACACATATGACCAGTTAAATGCAAGGGTCCTCACCACTGCAGAGCTTCTGGTGCGCCCAGGACAGCTGTCGGCTCTACGGCTCTCTCAATCATTGACTCACCCCTTACAGTTTATGAAGATTTGCTTTGACTTTGATCAATAGAGTGATCTTCACATAAGGCAGAGTTTATGTGGTATTTTTATCTTTTCTGTCACAAAGGAGTTTACAGTTTACCTACTAAACCATGGGGCTATAATTAAATTCAACCATTGATTTTATTTTTTTAGATTATATGTCATTTAACGGTGCACTTTTAATGTTGAAAACTGTATAACTTCCATTAAAAATCAGTCTGTCTCCTTTTCAAAAGCTTTATTAATTGGTTCTGTGAGTGGCTGTGCTGGGTCTTCCCTGCTGCGGGCGGGTTCCTCCGGCTGCGGTGGGTGGGGCTCCTCTTCGCGGTGGTGTGTGGGCAGAGCACAGGCTCTAAGCGTGTGGGATTCGGGAGCTGCAGGGCTTGCACTGGCTCAGTAGTTGCCCCACGTGGGCTGAGTTGCTCCGCAGCACGTGCAGCTTTCCCAGACCAGGGACTGAACTCGTGGCCCTGCGTTGGCAGGACGATTCTTAACCACTGCACCACCGTGGAAGCCTGTTTCCTTTCTGACAGCTTTTTTTTTTTCTTTGCCATTTGTCCCTATTTCCTTTTTGTTGCATAGATCTTCCAATATACTTTCCAATAAAAATGCCAAGAGCAGGCTTTTCTTCTCAAATGAACGTTTCTATCATGCATTTTTCTACTAAGCATGACTTTTTATCAGAAATGTGTTTTGAATGTAACAAACAACATTATACTCTGTGATTTAATAGATATGCTATTTTAAAAGTCAAATTCACTTTGTTCCTCATTTATTTCCTGCTGAATTCAAATTATTTGCATCTTATTTAAGATTCTTGAACACACTTATTTTAGCAGACAGTGACGTGCAGTGTTCTTTTTTGTTAGTTTTCTGCTGTTAATTTCAATGCTGTATGAACACTCTAAAGTACGCTCAAGACTTTCCTTTTTACATGCAAGAAATTTTTTGAAATAACCTTTGAATCTATCTGAGGCCAGGGCTCTCATGGATATAATTCTATGATGAACTTTTAGTACCTCTCAAGGTTAATTATACAAACATGCTTATTACTTCTTCAGCACCAATTTTGATAATGCATCTTTTCTTAGACCATGATTACCACAATGAGGTTTCCAACCACATTCAAGGTCTTCTTTTGAAATTTTTCACATTTATGTCTAAAATATTATTATTGTTATTTCGAATATTTCTTATTCTCTCTCTTCATACAATCAGGCATGTAAGAACTATGATTTATTTTTAAGTAACCAGGTATTTTATTTGCCATTGTTACTGTGTTACCCTGCTTTTCAATTAAAATCTGCCCCAAGAGTCATTGAATTTAAGTCATCTTTGTTTTAGTAAAATCATTGGTTTATTTATGCTATTTATTTTTATAATGAAAATATTGTCATTAGTTCAATATTCTTTCTCTTTTTCTATAGTGTCAGCTTTGTTCATTAGTATATCCAATAAAGATTTCCATTTCACTTTTGTATTTTTAATCTCCAAATATTTTTTCCAGTCTCATCCAGCTCTCTTTTAATTTCAGCTCTCCTCTCTGGAAGCTTCTGTTTACCTTTTTTAAATCACTTATTCTTTGCAATCTCTCTTCATGAATTACTGGGTTTATTAGATTTTATTAAGGAAAAAGTCACATGCTTTCTAAATATGCAAATGATTCTATTCTTTTCTCCTAAACTGTCATCACTTTGCTCCTAGAGTATTGCGCTACTCACTGTGCTGGTGTCTCAGACAGTCTCATATGCTCTACTCATACTCCCAATGTTTTTCTCTTTTATAAAGACATTCAATTTCTGCTTAAATATTGGACTTGACAATTCTTAGTTTACCCACTAGCTCAGGTTTTGACTGTAAGCCTTTTGCTCATACCATGTGATCACATTACAGTTAGCACCAAGCTCTAGTTCCTGCCAATGAAGGTCCATCTAGTCAAGGCTATGGTTTTTCCAGTAGTCATGTATGGATGTGAGAGTTGGACTATAAAGAAAGCTGAGCACTGAAGAATTGATGCTTTTGAACTGTGGTGTTGGAGGAGACTCTTGAGAGTCCCTTGGACTGCAAGGAGATCCATCCAGTCCATCCTAAAGGAGATTAGTCCTGAGTGTTCATTGGAAGGACTGATGCTGAAGCTGAAACTCCAATCCTTTGGCCACCTGATGTGAAGAGCTGACTCATTGGAAAAGACCCTGATGATGGGAAAGATTGAAGGTGGGAGGAGAAGGGGACGACAGAGGGAGAGATGGTTGGATGGCATCACTGACTCAATGGACATGAGTTTGAGTAAACTCTGGAGTTGGTGATGGACAGGGAATTCTGGCGTGCTGTAGTCCATGGGGGTCACAAAGAGTGAGACACAACTGAGCAATTGAACTGAACTACCTCCTGTCATCATCACAGGGAATCTCAGGTGGAGAGAAGCTCTTCCCCTGGAGTGTCACCAGGCATCATCCCACAGGGAAGAAACTATTGTGAGTGGACACACCAGCTCTTAGATTCTTGTGCCTGGAAGCAGTGCCTATATGTTACTTATGTGTCATTGGACAAAACAAGCCATGTGACCACACCTAACTTCAAGGGGGCTTAGAAGTACATTTCTACCACTTGTGTGGAAAAAGAGCTGAAAATATCCAAGAAAAACCAATGACTGACCACCACACTGGTAGATACGTGGTCCTCTTTTTGGTTTTGTCACGGTCCCGTTTTGTGTTATTACAGTCTTTTTCTTGGATCTTAAAAGGAGGGGAAATGTCCAAACACAATTTCTAAACAATATATTTAGTACTCACTTCCTACCTAGCAGTAATTTTTCTAGCATGGTTCTGTTAGAATGAATAAAGATTTCTAACTTATTTGTTGTTAGCAAGCTCTCTTACTAGAGGAGACCGATTCTCCACCAAATATTTTGAGAAAGCCAACAGTCAGAGCTCCCCACGACGCCTTCGTATTTTCTCATTCCTAATCTGCATCCTTCTTACTCAGTGAGGAGGGTGAGGATGAGGTAGGAGTCTGGCTATATTACCCGTGGTTACTTCATTAAGGACTTTTTAAAGACATCATTTTTTTAAGCTGTCTTAGGTTCACAGTAAAATTGAGGAGAAGGTATGAAAATTCCCCACATGCTCCCTGCCCCAACACACATACAGTTTCCCCTATAATCAAAATCCCTCACCAGAGTGGGCCATCGGTTGCAACTGATGAACCCACACAGACATCATGATCACCCAAAGTCCACAGTTTACCTTCGGGCTCACTCTTGGTGTTGCATAATCTACGGATTTGGACAAAGGCGTTATGACATGCATCCATCATCTCAGTATCATTCAAAGTGGTTTTTGTTTTTTTTTTTTTTTTGCTACCTTAAAAGTCCTCTTTGGTCTGCCTGTTCTCCANACGGATTTGGACAAAGGCGTTATGACATGCATCCATCATCTCAGTATCATTCAAAGTGGTTTTTGTTTTTTTTTTTTTTTGCTACCTTAAAAGTCCTCTTTGGTCTGCCTGTTCTCCATGCCCGTCTCCAGCCATGCTAACCACTGGACTTTTTACCATCCCCACAGCTGTGCCGTTTTCCAGAATGTCATCAGTTGGAGTCAGACATGATACAGTCTTTCCAGAGTGGCCTCTTTCACTTGTTGTGCATTTAAGGTTTCTCCATGTTTCAGGTTTCCCTAGAGCTCAGTTGATAAGAAATCCACTTAGTTTTATATGAAACTGCCAAACTTTGTCTTCCAAAGAGGATCCAGCATCTTGCGTTCCCACCAACGGAGGGTTCTTGTAATTCGGCATCCTTACCAGCATCTGACGCTGCCAAAGTTCCGATTCTAGCCAGCCTAATAGTGTGCAGTGACATCTCGTTGTTGTTTTAATTTGCATCTCCCTGATGACATAATATGAGGAGTTTCTTTTAATATGTTTGTCATCTGTATACCTTCTTTGGCATGGTGTCTGTTGAGGTCTTTGGACCATTTTTTTAATCGGATTATTTTCTTGCTGTTGAGTCTTTAGTTATTTGTATGCTCTGACTAGGGGTCCTTGATCAGACATGTATTCTGCAAACGTTTCCTCCCAGTCTTCACTTTCTGTTTACATTGTCTCTTGCAGAACACACATTTTCAGCTTTAATGAAGTCTAGCTTCTCAACTATTTCTTCAAAAATCATGCCTTTGGTACGGTATCTACAATTTTAAAGCCGTTTTCATGTATGTGAATTTGGCAGAGAGTAGTCTTCTTTCCCAGTTTCCTGGCAAGTGATAAGTCTGAATTTTTTATTTATGGATATAAAGTATAGCCAACTTTTCTCCTTCTTATGATTAAAAAAAAAAAACTTCTTCCTTCAGTGCCTTGCTGCCCTGTTTCAGGACTGGAACACATTCTATATATCAAAGTTCCTCCAGGAGAATGGCATGTTATTAAGTTGATATTCTTATTTACCAAGACTGATCTGTCTTCAAATCTTCAGTTTTATCTCTCCATTAAGGTCTCTATGATAACAGAGAAGAAACTATAGCTCCATTAAATAGCTGCCCTCTGAACCAAATAAAGGAGAAACTGCCCGTCTGTGTGGAGGGAGCAGGAGGAAGGTACTGATGCTGGGCTGATCGGGATGCTGCTGCTTCAGCAAGTGGAGGACCAGCATCTTCACTGAGGTGGGCGAAGAGCATCTTGACCTCAGCATGTTCCTGGGCTGCTATGGCTGCCATGTAAGTTGACTGGGCATGTAATAAATATTTCAGATGATCAGAGAGATGAGACTTGTTAGTAAGTGCTTGTAGGGGTGTGGAAAGACTGGACTTCCGTTTTCTAGGATGGAGTTACTGGATTTATAAAACTAGAGAAGAGCAAGTTAACATTTAAAGATAACGGTCAAAATGTTAGATATTTTACTGTGGAAGAACTACCTCTGAAATCGAGGTATGTTCACTTTGATCAGGGAAAAACACAACTCCAAAAATAAATACAAGTCTGTTTGAAGTGTCTGCAGAGGTTCTGTATAAATATGCATTGGAGCTCCAAGGAGGAAAGATGATAATCCCATTGGTGGCTGAAAGTCACATAAAGGAACTGAACCAACCCCAGNAAATCGAGGTATGTTCACTTTGATCAGGGAAAAACACAACTCCAAAAATAAATACAAGTCTGTTTGAAGTGTCTGCAGAGGTTCTGTATAAATATGCATTGGAGCTCCAAGGAGGAAAGATGATAATCCCATTGGTGGCTGAAAGTCACATAAAGGAACTGAACCAACCCCAGTTACTCCTCTAGAGCCCAGGGTTTAAAAGACAGGGATAGACCTATGGTTTCTGAGCATGGGAGTTGCACCCTGAACAAGGGAACAGGGAAGTAAGTGAGAGATAAATTAAGTGCCTGAGAAAGTCCTTCTGGGGCAGCAAGTTGTGTTTGAGAGTCAGTTTAATTCAATTAGCTCCAAGGAGGAAAGATGATAATCCCATTGGTGGCTGAAAGTCACATAAAGGAACTGAACCAACCCCAATTACTCCTCTAGAGCCCAGGGTTTAAAAGACAGGGATAGACCTGTGGTTTCTGAGCATGGGAGTTGCGCCCTGAACAAGGAACAGGGAAGTAAGTGAGAGATAAATTAAGTGCCTGAGAAAGTCCTTCTGGGGTAGCAAGTTGTGTTTGAGCGTCAGTTTAATTCAACAAGGCTGAAGAAGAATGAAGATGAATCTGTAATGATGGATTGGAGTTACAATGCAGAAAAAGCTTCAATGCCACAGTGAAGACTTTAATGATGTAGCTAATAAAGAGCTTTTGATCACAGCACTGAATCTGGGGAGCCCACCTGGACTGAAGGTTTAGATTTGGGAAGCCTTCCTGACATCAGTAGCTGAAGGGCAATCATCTGGAGATGAGAACTGAAGATGTGGGAAAGGATGCGGTTATTTGCAGAATACACACGCACTGTGAATGTATGTGTGTATCTGCGTGAATGTGGACATGTGCTTTCTTCCAACCACATGCGTGTGACACATGAAGTACGTCGACAGAAATCATAACACAAAGGGACTGCACAGACTCTTCAGCGTCTCCGGGAATAGGTGTGCGTGCGTGCACGCGCGCGCGTGTGTGTGGACCTAGAGGTCAAAGTAAGGTACTTGTTTGCCTAAAAGTCACGTTCTCAGCATATCTAGAATTACTCTCTTTGCTTTTTTAAAAAGTTTGTTGGCTTAAGGTAATTTAAACTAGGCAAGTCTTAAGGAAAATACGTAAGACACACGCAAAGAAGTTACACAGCTTTTTTGCATGAAAGGTTCATAACCTTACCCCACTAGAAATATGCTTCTAAGGGGAAAATTGTGAAAGATAAATGAGGCCCTTTAAAGCCAAATAAAATTGAAATAACCCTTAATTTTTAAAATAGTTGAATCAGATTTTCTTCCTTGTATAATCAAATTCCATACCATACTATAGCTCTGGCCTCATTAAAACTTCATTTACTTTTAGGTCAGGAGAACAAAACAGGAGGGAACATAGTTTAAAGCTCTGTAATAGTAATTAAAGAGCTCTCTGGTGATCTTAAGACTTCCTGAAACTTCCAAAAGAGTGCACATTATTTAAAGAACAAAGAAAATCTAATTTTAGGTATAAAAAAACCTCTGAATCAAGTATTATATTAGAAAGGAATTTATTCCAAATTGTCTTTTATTCCCTATTTCAGGTTATTTAGTCACCTCTCTGAATGAAACTTCACAATTCAAGAAAAAAAAAAAAGAGATCAGCTTTTCTTTCCTTCATATGAATGCCATATTTTCTTCATATAAATTCCCAAACATAGAGCGCTTAAGTTGCCATCCTTGCTAAATAAATTACTTTTTAAACACTACATCCTTAAACAAAAATGATTAAAAGTTATTTTAAAATACAACTTGCCTAAGATGGCACCATTGCCTTCACTCCCACTAAATGGTTTCTAGTGAACGAAGAAGGAAGCTTAGCGATGGAAAGGGTAGAAAGGTCCCTGACCTTTGACTACTACTCACTGGGCAGGAAAACAGCTCAGGCGCCCAACAGAGGCAGCACGGTAAGAGGCACGGGGACTGGAAGGCATGGATCCCGGGAGTTTATTAAGAGGAAAACTCACGTCAGGCTAGAAATGTTCTAAAAAACCAAAGCAGTGACAAATACGAGGTCATGCTGGAGAATAAAAGCGTGGGGATTTAACAGGGCTCACAAAAATGCCACCATGCAGAATGTGAGCTTGGGGTGAATCCACTTTTCATGTAAGTTTCCAATTTTCTCTCAGCAACAGAGAAAACAAAGAGAGCCAAAATCCTTCTGCGAATTAATAAATTTTAAAAGTTTGCTTAATAATTTAGGGAATTTTTTCCAGCTGGAAATTGATTAATCCCTGCATTGCTTCTGCAATAAAATGGAGGCTATAAAGATAATTTTTCCATTTTCTGTACTTGTATTAAAATACTGCCAGAAAGGAAATAATAACCCAGAAATCCACTCTGTGCAGCGCTAAGGGTGCCAAAATATTCCACTAATGGATTTGAAACAAAGAAGGCATAGCAGGC
Source organism: Oreotragus oreotragus (assembly GCA_006410675.1). Classification (NCBI taxonomy): domain Eukaryota; kingdom Metazoa; phylum Chordata; class Mammalia; order Artiodactyla; family Bovidae; genus Oreotragus; species Oreotragus oreotragus. Next base: position 241,172 of record SJYX01014695.1, read on the forward strand.
CCTCGGTTGAATCCCCAGGCTGCTCACCATTTTGGGTACGTGTACTGAGATGGAGCAGGGCGCCTGTCCTTCCTTGAGAAAGTCAGCACTGTCCTAAACTCTCCTCTGCATCTGCTTTTACTTTAAATAAAAATGAGTTTTTGCTTGTAATTATTTGCTTATCTCTGCCCTGTACATTTAAAACTTTAATTATTCATGTGGTAATCCTTCCTGTAATAAACCATCCAAAGGAAGGAGAAAAGCAAGTATAAATAAACCACTTCTTGGATTTGAGAGGGCGTGACCTTGTCCCAGTCTCTCACTTCTAAAGGTGAAGATAAGGACACGGAACTATTTTGGTCTAGGCTGTTTATAGAGAGAATATTAATGTAATCATAAGGGCAAACATATGTTTTATTTAAGAGTAAAGATATACAAGTAATGTTTAATGTAAAAAAACAGGCTCCCAGATAAACCGTGGCAAGGTATAAAATAAACTAAAATGCATCCAGATAGCTTTCTTGCATTTTCAAATAACGAAAAGGTCAGTGGCAAGAGTTGACAATTGTGTTGACTTCGGAAATAGTACTGTCTCTCTGCTAATGGTAATCGATTAATCTATTTTAGCCTTTCCAAAGCGACTCTCATCACACTTCAGTTTTCCATTCTCCCTGCCACCCATCTCGGCACCTTATTCTAAACCAGTCTTGATATCCACAAGGGAAAGGCACCATTGGCCACAGGGTGGGATCTTACGTCCCCAGCAGCAACGGACGATATGAGACCCAAAATAGGTAGAACAGCGGCCCATCCCCGATAAAGGCATGCAGGCTTGAAGCCCTATTCCAGTCGAGAGACAGTGCCTCCCCTGAGAGCTCAGAGTTAACTTCCCTGGAAGAGGCTCTGACCAAGGCGAGCTGAGATCCCCAGTAAGCAAGTCAGCTCGTTGGGGTTTTACACAATATTAAAGCATAGTATCATGCTTGCTTTCACCCTTTTGGACTGTGATCATTGACCATTCTGGCGACAGTCTAGTATGGAAGTTAAAAGTAGTCACTAAAAGTAGCCTCTAGACACAATTTCCTGGATTTATATCCAGGCTTCATAATTACTAGCTTGTGAACAAAGGTAAGTAATTTAACTTCTCTGAGCTTTATTTTGGGCTTCGAAGGTGGCGCTAGAGGTAAAGAACCCGACTGCCAATGCAGGCACAGTAGAGTAGCGAGTTCAGTCCCTGGGTTGGCAAGATCCCCTGGACGGGGGCACGGCAGCCCACTCCATATGAGTTTTATTTTACTATGCTTAAAACAGAAACACTCTTTCCTGGATGGCAGTGAAAATGCTATGTAGTATTGCACCAAAGTCTAACCTAGCATAGGGCCTGGCACATAATAAGTGATTTTACATGGTAACCTTTCATCATTGTTCCACAACTAACATTTTGGGAAGCATAATTTAATGTTTACATTTGTGGTAATGTATTTGATTATTAAATGTTTGAACATCTGTGCTATCCCATGCTTTCACTGATATATACATATGTATATATTTATATACATATGTATATATTACTGCAATTAACTCATAGCTGCATCAATGATTAGAGCTTACAGCAAATTGATAGAAGCTGAATACTGGCTGAAAGAAAGTGAAAATAAACCCTTTAAATACTTTGATATTTATTATCGAATCGCTTACTTGAGAAGAAACAAGATCGTATGCTTCTATCAGCCATTTGTCTTCTAATGCCACCATTAGGAACATTTTTTCTAATGTTCTCAAAATTTGCAAGTGAAGGTTATATATGCTGTTTTCTTCTGTTTCACTTTTAAGATTGTTGAAGTTCAACAATTCTTTCATAGTTTCACTTCCACTTTGTATTAATGTAAATGTTGTTCATCTTCTTTTAATTAACAGCTTTCTTATTGATTTATAAGTACCTTTTTATATTAAAGGCTTTTATTCTCTTTTTCATACTAGTTAAACACAGTTATATATCTGTGAAACTTTTAATGTTGAAGAGCTGTTAACTTTCGTGAAGTCAAAACTGTCAGTCTTCCTAGTATCACACAATGATTTATGCTCAGAAAATCCTTACTATATCCAGATATAAGTGATTACATGAATATTCATACTTTCATTTTATATTAAATATTGAGGTCAACTTGAAGAAAATTACACATAGTGAAAAACAAAAAGATAACTTGCTTTTATGTGAGTGTGATTTTTTCCTCTCCTTGACATCAGGTATTAAAAAACTCTGTATTGTGTTGCTGCCTATGTTAGTATTTCTAACATTCTGTCACTTTAAGAGTAAATATAAGTTCATAATACGTTTTTACTTCTGGCAAGACAAGTTTTCCTTTTTGTTTTTTATTTTTAAGAAGAGTAAATGCATATATAACTGTTTATTCTTTCACCTAAATTTTAAAGTCCAACCTAGGCAAAGGCAGAGATAGATGTAAAATCAAAGGGAAAAAAACCCTAAATGTGTAAGCTCCACAGAACGTGTGCTTAGTGTGCATGGACAAACTCACAATATTAATTCTGACTGAAAAAGAGTAAATTTATACGGTGCTTGCCATAACGGAAAAAACTGGGTGAGGTGACAGGCATGTTAGCTAACCTTATTGTGGCACATTCTGCAGTAAATACATATACGAAATCGCTACACCTTACACCTTAAACCTACATAATGTTATGTATCAATCAATCTTAATAAAGCTGGAAAAACAGTCTGGTTGAAGATGCGACGAAAAGAGAGGAGGAGAAAAGACCATATCAAAGCTTTGCTGTCTCATAATATGGTACAAGTCTAGTATTTTTTAAAGCTTCAGAAAATCAGCTTTGCTACAATGAAACAAGTCAGTTTTTCCTATTATAAGCCCAGTCGGGCTAGGAAATCAGTATTCCCAGCTGCTCTGCTATACACCTGCAACTCCATCAAGCAGCATACTTGCCTTTCATCTGATGAAGGATGTTAGTAGCTCCAACACAAATTAGCCTCTATTTATTCATTTTGCAACAGGGCATCCCTGGGGGACAACGGAGCTCGATGATGACCCTCTTCCCAGTACCGACCACTGTCTTGGACCACTGGGCCTTCCCAGCCCCACGCACACCCCACTCACTCGAGTGGCAAAACTGCCTAAGTGTGTAGGAACTCAGTTAATTCATCACTGAATGGAAACGTGAGTCTCTTCCCTTTGGGCTAGGTTTTAATTGTTAGATTTGTATAGGTGTTATTCTGATCATCAGCTTCTCTCTCCTCTTCAGAAATGTTGAGGAAAAATTAGGTATGCACATTAATTTGCTAGTGAAAATGCAATCAAATCCATCTTCTTGAGCAGTTCTTATTCTGAAAGCACTCTACGAGAAACTAGAGATCCAAAGCTGAGTAAGTGTTCACGGATGCTCCAAAACCTCACCATCTCACTAAGATATAAACAGATCGACATTCCAAAAATATAGCATAGAAATACTAAGATTAACTTGTGGATAAATTTCTATTATAGGAAGATGTGGGAGAGATTCATTGAAGACTATGTTATATATGTCCTATTTAACATGTCTTTTAAAAAGTTCATAATATAGAAACTCAAAAACATTATGGCTAAGAAAAAAAACTCAAGCAAAGATGGCAAGGTGTGAATGTATGATTTATGATAAAACTGAAAGAGAAGGTGGGTAGTGGAGAAGTATGTATAGATACGGGCAGAGTCAGAATACCGCTCAGGGCTGTTACAGCGGACAGTGATTAAAAATCAAAACAACAGACGCACAGACATGGAAAACATGTCTGGCTACCCAAAGGGAACCGAGAGGGATAAACTTAGGGACTAACCTCCACGCATCATCATGTGAAAATAAACAAGGACACGCTATACAGCACAGGGAACTCCACTCAGTATTTTGTAATAACCTAGCAGGGAAAGGAAGCTGACAAAGAGAGACTTAAATGTGTGAATACCTGAATTACTTTGCCTAAACTAACACAACAGTGTAAATCAGCTAAACTTCAATGAAAAAATAAAGTTAAATAAAAACAACCCAATGGCTGAAGCAAAAACAGGAATGTGCACACACAATTCAGAAGCCTATCGTTGGTTTCTCCTTGAGCGATAACTGGACTTGGAAGCGCAGAGGACGCGATCAGGACTCCGCCTGCTCCATTCATCCTCAGGTCTGCCCCTCATTCTGGCTCTGCTGCCGGACACACTGTTGCTTGTGGCATCAGAGGGATGCAGAAATTCAAACCTAGGTCTTTTTTCCAGATCCTAGTCCTGCAGAAAAGCAAAGCGCTTCTCTCTTTCAATCACTGTAACTCTATGTTTCTCAAGCTTCTTTCATGATCCTCCCCATAAAGAAACTTTTTAAATACTTTTTCCTAGGTCCTCCCTTGTCAGGAAATAAGGACCAAGATCTTTGTCAGGTCATGTTGCAATAGGGTTGAGCTCTGGAGGACCACAAACCACGGTCCCAGTCAGGATTTTTCCATCCCTCAATAACCGATTTTCCTCTTCTCGGGGGTGCTATCACCCCCATGGAGAATACATGCTCTAGTTAAGTCTGAGTGGCTCCAACTCTAAACCAACAGTCACGGCCATCTGATGACGGACCAGGCCTGGATCACCTGCTCTCCTCCAGGCGAGAATAGAGTCAGTGCCTCATAAACAGACAGGTGTTGGAAGGACTGGGTAACAAAGGAAAATGTACAAAGCCACGATCACGAGAAAGGTAAGGACTGGGGCAAAGGTAAGCAGACAAAGATTGGACTGGGTGCCCAAGTGGAAAGCAAGCTCAAAGTGGGACGAAAATTCTCTATCAGATATAAGAGGCAAGACTGAGAAAATGGGTGAAGATGTAGGGAAAATTTGATGCGGAAAGGAGAACCAGGAAGAACACAAACCTCAGATAACCTTGATAAATTAATCAAGAGTCAGACAAGTTGTCTCCAGAGCAAAGAGAGTTAGGTCAGAAACTTGAGGTAAATGGAAAATGACGGAGCTACAGCTGGGAAGAAGAAACCAGGAGATGAATTCAAGTTGAATGCAAGTGTTTCTGATGGAGAGAGGCGCCAGGGTGGATCAGCACTAAGTGAGTTGGTGGGTGAATAAATTGGCCCTCTGCCTGACATTTTCAGCAAAATTTTGGAGACAGCAAGCAGAGAAACAAATATTCAGTGGCGGGAATTATCCAAGACTGAGTATCAGCAACACAAATATGGGATTTTTTAGGCAAGAGTTGCCATTTTCTCCTCCAGGGTAGCTTCCGGACCCAAGGATCGAACCTGCGTCTCCTGTGAATTCTGCATTGGCAGGCAGCTTCTGTACCGCTGAGCCATCTGGTTAGCCCTGTACAACACAAAACTAAAAGGGATGATTCCAGGAAATCCTGCATTTTTGAAAGAGAGGAATCATAGCCTACTGGACTGAGCATCATGGAAGTAGTTAGGTACTGCCTGGGAACTGAAGAAGCACTGTGCAAAAAGACAATGAGTAGGACCTGGAGGGTACGCGAAGGATAGAGAGAAATGTCCTTAGGAGTAAGGGGATGGAAATGCAGTGGCTGTAGTCAGAGAAGAAATATGCAGAGGTTAAGTCCTCGAGAATACATTTGTTTTAAAAAAGAATACTTTGCTTTTTAAAAGCATGACTATTCTCCCTATTAATGACTGAAGAGGTTCCCTAAAATGCCTACACTGCAGGCTTTTAGAAATTGTTCCATTTCGGAAAATATGTCAAAAATTAGCACAAAGAAAACAGCTAAATTTATAACTTTCATGCCACTGCCTTCTATAAATGCAATGGAGAACAAGAGATGATAAACCATTTCTGAAAGTGATATGGATTATATAAAAGGCTCAAACTACCTTTTAACCTCATCTTTACTAGATGTAAAGACCTGAGCAAAGTTTTGTTGAATACTATCGAGAACATTCATCAATCAAATTAACATTCATCAAATGAGGATAAATTCAAAAAGCTCTTGTGAATGGTTGTTCACATCCAGAAAGGTCGCAGCAAATAACAGCTAGACGGGCTTCCCTGGTGGCTCAGCGGTAACGAATCCACCTGCTAATGCAGAGGACACAGGTTTGATCCCTGGGCCGGGAAGATCCCACACGACGCAGAGCAACGAAGCCCGAAAGCTGCAACTATCGAGCCTGTGCTCCAGAGTCTGGGAGCCACAGCTATGAAGCCCACACACCCCAGGGCCCTTACTCAGCAATGAGAGGCCACTGCAAGAAGAAGCCCGTGTTCCCCAACTAGAGAGAGGACTCACCGCAACGAGAGGAAAGCCTGCAGGCCAGTAAAGACCCCACTCAGTGTAAATAAATGAACAAAACTGAAAAACAATACCATCTAGAGAATAGCGTGCAGTATTAAAGTAGGTTTATATAAAAGGAACTTTCTAGAAATCCTAAAATTTGGGTAAAATTAAGATACATGATGTTAATAAAAGAAAACAATGCCAAAAATATTGGGGGATGGGGAAGCTGACAAATGACTATCGTGGACAAGAGGAAAGAGATACTTCAAATGGCAGGAACAAGGAACTCCTCATCAGATGCAGTCAGGCAGGCAGGGGCTGGAAGTAGCATTGTCTTCTGTAGATCTCTGAGAGTAATAAAAGCCCCCAGTATTTCACTCAAAGAAAATTAGTACTTAAGCACAAACGCACATTTTTTTCTTACAACATCAAGGAACCCCAGATTTCAGCGAGCTCATAGCTCTGGTTTCTGAGTCCCTGACTCCGACTCACAATCTCCTTCTATGCAAAGCTGTGCACCCAGTAAGTCGAGGGATGCCGTCCTCTGCAAAATCCTCTAATTCAAAAGGGCAAAATGAAAAGGCCACGACAAGCACAGAGCTGAGACTGCAGACAGCCTTCCTTAATGTGGACGTCGAGCAGTTGGCCTTAAAGTGATTTAAATTTCTAGCAGATTTTTTAAACGTAGTGTTTTAGTCATACGTTTTCCTTTGAGGGCATCTCTTGCTGGTCCCACAAATTTTAACAGAAAACATTTACCTTACTGTTTACCATTTCAAGATTTTTTATCATCAAAACTGCCTTTAACCCAGGCAAAGGAACGCCCACCCAGGGCACTGGGGTGGGGACTTTGACAGTACACTCAAATGTCTTTTGGAAGAGTATGCATGTGCTTCACGTGGGGTCCAATGGCCTACACAACAACATCCCAGGGAAAACATGTCTGCCCACCTCCTAACCTGTGTGCTAAAAACTAAAGAGAACTCTTAAAAATTAATAACAATAATGGATTAAAAAGGTAAAACATAGTCTCTCCTGTTGGATGTCAGTCCATACTTAGAGGGCGCTGGGACAAGCCTGAAGCCACCAAAAGTCACGTACTGAGTGTACTTGCTGTTTTGCTGTGTCAGTTCTAAACACCACTTCACACTGTGAAATAAAATTCATATTTTAAGGCAAGAGAAAATAAAATTAAAATGTATCAGTAAAGCAGTCCATCCTAAAGAAGATCAGTCCTGGGTGTTCACTGGAAGGACTGATGTTGAAGCTGAAACTCCAATACTTTGGCCACCTGATGGGAAGAGCTGACTCATTGGAAAAGACCCTGATGCTGGGAAAGATTGAGGGGGGAGGAGAAGGGGACGACAGAGGATGAGATGGTTGGATGGCATCACTGACTGAATGGACATGAGTTTGGGTGAACTCCGGGAGTTGGTGATGGACAGGGAGGCCTGGCGTGCTGCCGTCCGTGGGGTCACAAGAGTCGGACACGACTGGGCGACTGAACTGAACTGAGAGTTGGACTTGAAAGACAGTTAGCCTTTGTCTATTCTTCCCAAAGTCATCCTTTCTTGGTTAAGCAGACAATGCCCAGGGCTTCCCTGGCAGCTCAGCTGGTAAAGAATCTGCCTGCAATGCAGGAGACCCTGGTTTGATTCCTGGGATGGGAAGATCTGCTGGAGAAGGGACAGGCTACCCACTCCAGTATTCTTGGCCTTCCCTGGTGGGTCACATGGTAAGAATCCACCTGCAATGTGGGAAACCTGGGTTTGATCCCTGGGTTGGGAAGGTCCCCTGCAAAAGGAACTCTCCAATATTCTTGCCTGGAGAATTCTATGCAAACAGGAGCCTGGCAGGCTACAGTCCATGGGGTCACAAAGAGTCAGATAGGACTGAGCGACTGTTGCTTTCACTTTCAGACTATGTCCATGGTAGAAAAAGTATAGTATTTTTTAAAAATAAATAAATAAAACCCTCAAAAGCCAACCAAGGAACCATAATCTTTGTTTGATATCTTGATTTGTTTTTCAGAAATACAAATGTGTTTCCCGGTGGCTCAGCAGTAAAGAATCTGCCTGCAATGCAGGAGAACCGGGTGGGATTCCTATGTTGGATACCTGGCTTGGGAATATCCCCTGGAGACGGAAGCAGCAATCCATTCCATTATTCTTGCTGAGAAACCCCAGGGACAGAAGGAGGGTCTGACGGGCACAGTCCATAAGGTCACGAAAGAGTTAGAGAAGAGTTAGCAGCTAAACAGCACAAACAGCCTCGAGCGGACACAGTCACGCTACAGGGAGGAGGGCTCCCTCCGAAATCTGGACGCGATTTCACTCTTCTTTATATCTCAGTGCTGTAAAGAAGCGCCACTGGGAGTCTGACTTTGAGGGGAAACTTCAATGGACTTTGCAGAATTTTATAAGTTTTCTTCCTTAATTTCAGACATGAGGAACTTTACAGCCTATCAGGCTTTTTTGCCAATGCAGCCCTTTCAGTCTGTTCTTTTCTGTCCCCCTGGAAACAAAGAATACCATCCTTTGCATAAAACCCCTACTCGATGATCCTCCAAGTTTCTCACAAGTACTTCCTGACACGCTCTCTTGTGTTTGGCTATTCCGTTTCCCCAGCCAGTCAGTGATTTTCTTCTTCAGCGTTTCTCCTGAATTATTAAGCTTGAAAATATTCTTTAAGTTCCAGACAATCTTCAGAGAAGCACTTTTGATTCCTTTTAATCAGGCGTCACCTGCCTCCTAGAGCAGCCCTGTCTTGCCTTCTCAGCGCTGGAGCACCTTAAATGGACTTTCTTCTCTGATGGAACCTGTGGGACAATCCTCCTGAGGATGGTGGACGTCGCAGTCTCTACCCAGAGGGCCAGGAAATGTGTAAGAGGCCTTGGCAGGGGAATCCTTTGGACCTCCAAGTCCTCCTGCACCGTTAGGGCAGGAGAAAGCTGCCCAGCCTCTATGTGGCTTACAGGAGAGCTGGCACAGACATCTGGCATCAATACCAGTCATCCCCACCCCGGGGCCTTCATTTTCTGCGGGTCGCACTCTCCCTGGGATGTGCCCCTTTCTGTCCCTTGCTTGGGCTCTCTGTTGCTGGTTACAAGGCTCAGAACTGAGAAAAGCTCTTCCATTATCTCTGGTGCTCACAAGGCCCCACACGGTTCAAGGGAACAAGAAGATCGGAGTGGAGAACAGAGCAGCCAGTGGGTGACGAGCTGGATCCGCCAGGCCCCCAGTACCGCCCTTGGCTTCTGCTGACTTCCTGACTGCTGAAAACGCTCACTCATTTAGTTACAACCACCATCCAAACCTGAAACCTCAGGATACAAAACTGGGGGTAGGGGAGAGACTGAATGTGGAATTTAGCTATTAATAAATATGATTAATGTCTTCTTTTCAAGAGAGGAAGCACTAAGTGGTGCTTTATTCTTAAAGATGGTGAAAAGCAGATTTTTAAAGAAATGCTAATGCAAACCTCTACAAAGATTTCATTTATGGATAGAGATGCAAAATCATACACAAAATAATAAGCTGAATCTGTTGCTTAATCATAGAAAGTATAACAGATAACCTTCACTGTGTCCTTATATAGTGAGTTAGGCAACGCACTAAGTGATGAATACGAATCATTGCCCCCAACTATCTAGAGCTAATAAGATATTTTAGTAAGGTGTGCATCTGTGAAATCAATACACCCAATGCAAAGACTCTTCTGTATACCCAGAATAAGATTTATAACATAATGGAAGTCCATTCATAGTAGCAACACAAAATAAAACCAGGAATAAATAACAGAAATGTGCACAACTTAGGTGAAGTAATATACCAATCTGCTGACTAATAAAAAAAAAGATGAAAATAAAATGGAAAAACATTTTATGACCCTAAGAGCAGTCTCAATATTCTAAAGATTTCTGTTCTCCAATATTATCTATATACTAAGTACAATCCCAATCAAAAATCCCAACAGCATGTTTTAATGGAATTTGACCAGCTGACACCAAAGTTCACTTGGAAAAGGAAATATAAGGTACAGCAACAGCATTTTGGTTTTTTCACTTCTTTTAAATTAATTTTTATTGGAGTGTAGCTGCTTTTGTGGAAAAGACAATGGCACCCCACTCTGGTACTCTTGTCTGGCAAATCCCATGGATGGAGGAGCCTGGTAGGCTGCGGTCCATGGGGTCGCTAAGAGTCGGACACGACTGAGCAAATTCACTTTGACTTTTCACATTCATGCATTGGAGAAAGAAATGGCAGCCCACTCCAGTGTTCTTGCCTGGAGAATCCCAGGGGCGGGGGAGCCTGGTGGGCTGCAGTCCATGGGGTCACTGAGGGTCAGACACAACTGAGCGACTTCCCTTTCACTTTTCACTCTCCTGAATTGGAGAAGGAAATGGCAGCCCACTCCAGTGTTCTTGCCTGGAGAATCCCAGGGGTAGGGGAGCCTGGTGGGCCGCCGTCTACGGGGTCACACAGAGTCGGACACGACTGAAGCGACTCAGCAGTGGCAGTTGTTTTTGGGTTTCTCTGGTGTTTCAGTGGTAAAGAATGTGCCTGCCAAGCAAGAGATGTGAGTTCGATCCCTGAGTTGGGAAGATCCCCTGGAGGAAGACACGGCAACCCACCCCAGTATCCTTGCCTGGGAAATCCCACGGACAGAGGAGCCTGGCGGGCTACAGTCCATCGGGGTTACAAAGAGTTGGACAGGACTGAGCAACTGAACAAGAACAGCATAGCTGCTTTACAACGTTGTGGCAGAAGCATTTTGTAACAGAAGTCTCTTCCTGTCCTCTGCACCCTTAATCTCCACTCATCATAAACGCCTCCTCTTCAGTAATGTCTCCCATTTGATTTCTTATCACCGTTATCTATTCTGAGCATGCAATTGACAAAGTGGCCTTTATCCAGACAGTAAAACACAGTGAGTGAAAGCAGAGACATGTCAGATCGCCTGGGTGGGAATCTGACCTCTACCACGTGCCAGCTGTGTGACCCTGGGCAAGTCACTCAATCTCTCCGTGTACCGGCTCCTTCTACCGGAAAATGAAGATCAGAGTTGTAAGGCTGATAGCATCTTGTAGATTTCTTGTGAGGATTAACTAAATGAAAATGCAAGGTTCTCAGTACAGTGCATGCCACAGAGGGCTTCACAATTGCTAATTATAATTGCTACTATAATAAATTCTGAAGGAAAAGAAACCCAGGTTTTTTGACCTTGAGGGTTTTATTTTTGTTTGTTTGTTTTTGGAAAATTTTTCCAGAATTTTTTAAAGTTTGAGATGAAAAATAAACAATTTAGAAACTCCAGCTTGGAGCACTTTTAAATATAGTTAGTATGTTGGGGGGTCGAATGCACCTTGGTTCTACTTTTAGTAGGAAAGGGGGCAAGTGGAATAGGCCCTTGAATCCTTTAGCTACACAACAACAAAGTAAAAAAAAAAACAACAACAACAAACCTCTCCTAAATGACAAGCTCTGGAAAATTGCACTGTGAATCTTTTTATATAGATCAATACATGAACTCTAATAGAATCTTTATACATAGATTGATACATGTAATCTAATAACAGTGGGCCACCTTGCCCTCTCTTAAGGCCAGTCTCCCTATCATGAGGGATCGAAAAAGAATCCCTTTCTTTTTTTCTCTAGAGCCTAATAGTTCTTAACTGAAAATGCGGTTGATGATACAAATCGGGTCGCTATGGGGCTCCTGGGCACAAAGGCTTTCCCTGCCCCTTACTCTTCTAACCACAGGAAACAGCCTTCACTCAGCCTCCAGGACCTCCCCTGAATTCCAGATTCAAGCAGTTTCTGGCTGGGGAAGGGAGGGGCTGCGAGACCACCGGGAGCAGCGAGACCGCAGCCTCGGGGCAGGGCCCCGGCTCNAACAGCCTTCACTCAGCCTCCAGGACCTCCCCTGAATTCCAGATTCAAGCAGTTTCTGGCTGGGGAAGGGAGGGGCTGCGAGACCACCGGGAGCAGCGAGACCGCAGCCTCGGGGCAGGGCCCCGGCTCTCCTTCCAGGGCTCCCCTTCCAGGGACGCGCGCAGCGTGAGCTGCTCTGCAGACACCGGAGCCCCTCCAAGCGGGAGCCGTTAACAGCACGCTGCCCACAAGCGTGCACACCCAGACGGGTGGAGCCAGAGGGCTGCCGACGCTGACGCCCTCACCCCCCGGAAGAACGCCCGAGAGCCCTTACCGTGTCCTCTGCAAGGGGGGACACGCAGTTTCGAGGGCTTCACCCTACCGCGCCCCGCCTTGGCCTGGCAAAGTAATAAAGCTGCCCCTTCTTGCTAAGTCACTTCAGTCGTGTCCGACTCTGTGCGACCCCATGGACTGCAGCCCACCGGGCCCCCCCGCCCCTGGGAGTCTCCAAGCAAGAGGACTTACTTCATCCTAAACTCTGTCTCCAAGACTTCACCCTACCGCGCCCCGCCTTGGCCTGGCAAAGTAATAAAGCTGCCCCTTCTTGCTAAGTCACTTCAGTCGTGTCCGACTCTGTGCGACCCCATGGACTGCAGCCCACCGGGCCCCCCCGCCCCTGGGAGTCTCCAAGCAAGAGGACTTACTTCATCCTAAACTCTGTCTCCAAGACTCGATTCGGCACTGGAGTACAAAGAAACAGAGCATTTGGCGTCACTGAGAGGCGGCCCGGAGGACATTCTGCTGCTAAGTCACTTCAGCCCTGTCCAACTCTGTGCAACCCCATAGACAGCAGCCCACCAGGCTCCCCCGCCCCTGGGATTTTCCAGGCAATCCCCCCACATTTCTCCCCTGCTTCTGTTCTCCCCTCCCCACTTAGTTCTGAAAACGTGCCTCGGCGAGTCTGGATCTCCCTTCATCAGGTGACAAGGGGAAAGTCATGGACACTCAGACCCTAACAGTCCTACTTCTGTCTTACACAAGCGGGCACGTCTATCACGGGCAAATTTCCTGTCTGCATTGGTAATGCTACTGGGGGGATCAACTTGAACCTGAGAGGTGAGAGGGGCTCTCCCTTTCCCAAGCCCTGGAGAAATCAGGAGGCCCAGAATCCTGGCTGGAGGAGCAAGGCACTGTCAGAGCCACGTCTGTGCTCAGGGGAAGGCGGGGGGCTCCAGGCTCTAGGTGGGGTCGCTCCAGGGGCCAGAACCCCCAGGAGCCACGTGCAGGGCCTGCAGCCCGGGGCCCAGCTCCCGCCTGTCTCCTGGGCGTTCTGTGCCCACGGTTTCATTCCTTCTCGTTTCTCACAAGGAATTAAAACTCTGTCCCCCTCTATGCTTTGGACAGTAAAACGAGTGGTCTGAAGCTATATGCAGGGCAAGACAGAAGAGGGTGAAGCAGAGGGTAGAGGCAAGGAAAAAAAGCAAGCAGAAACAAGCCAAGAATGAGGCGTGAGTGCCAAGCGGTACTGACCCATCCAGGTGGATTGGGGTTTTACAAAAAAGAGACCGCATCAGGACCTTAGGATTAAAACACACACACTATATACAGAATATAACCAACAAGGACTGAGTGTGTAGGACATGGGACTCAGCATTCCCTGGTGACCTGCGTGGGCAAAGAATCCGAAAGAGAATGAACCTATGGATATGTAAAGCTGAATCTGTACGCTTGAAAAGAGCACCGCACTGTCTATCAACTATCCTCCTATAAATCTTTGTAAAAACAAATAATAAAAATGAAAGCATCTCTGTTTCAAGCCTTTTTCATGAATAAATCCCCCTACAGAAGTGTATGGACTGGTGTGTAAGTGGTCAGCTTGCTAAGTCTGCACAGACTGAAGACAGCCAAGGAAGGAACACCCCGTCTGAGATACAGAACATTCTCTGTGCCTCAGAAGATCCATCTTCCAATCACGGTCTGTCCCACCCCAGAGACAAACGGGTCAGGCTGTGTGTGATCTTCTGGGTCTGGCGCGGAACCAGTATTGGAGATCCTTTCCTAGTTTGTGTGCAGTTGTTGATGCCACATGCTTACTGCTTTATAGGATCAAGAAAAACTCTTTAGGGATACTCAGAAGTATTTAGGAATACTGAGAAGACTCAGTATTCTTTGCCCACACAGGTCACCATGGAATGCTGAAGAGACAGTTGCATTTGCTACAATAAAGTGGCAAAAAGGAAGGACTGATGGTAACTTAAGAGGAAATAACTTTCATTAAACATTCCTTTCCTGAAAAGGGGCAAGTTAACGATGATAAGAGTGCTACAAGAATGACCTCATTTCGTCCCCACAATGACTCTATAAACGGTGATGACGTTGACGGGGCTGATGATGGTGATGACGTTGCTACCATCCATTTCAGCAATTGGAAAATTAAGGTTGAGGAAAGTCAAGTAAATTGCCCCAAATCCCACTAGTTACAAGAAGTAGTGGAGCTGAGATTCACATTTTGGAAGCCTCTTCTGAGAGTCCTCACTGAAGGACTGCCTGTAATAAATGGCACTGCACTCTAGACACTTGTTCAGTCGCTAGGTAGTGTCAGGCTCTGCAGCCAAGCCAGGCTCCCCTCCTCCACTGTCTCCCAGCGTTGGCCCGGGTTCATGCCCAGTGAGTCAGTGACGTATCTAACCATCTCTTCCTCTGCCGCTGAAACGTAATCTGAAATTATTCCCAATATTAAGGGTGGGCTGGCCCCAGAGTCATATCCAGGGCATCTTGGTAACTAAACACAAAAGGACCACCTGAAATCAAGGTTTGGGCTTGTGATGAAAGCAGCCACACAGAGTGATGTGATTTTCTCTTATCACATGTGCACATCATAAAAGTTAAATGAAACACTGCACATGGGTTTTTATCACTTAACTTCTATGGAGATTTTGCCTGAGGGAGAAAAGAAGAGCAATACACATGAAGCATTTTATCCTATTTATTTACGCCTCTGTCTGCACTTATCATAAGGCTGAAAGTAATTGATAAAAGCAGCTGGGGTGTCAGAAAATAGAAAACCACCTCGTGGTAAACTCCTGAGCCATTCACAAGGTTCCAGGGCTTTGCTTCAGGTCATTAACACCTTCCCTAGAGGGACAGGAGATGGAAATGAGATCCAGATGGCTTATTTTTGAAACCTATTTTAACTTCTTGTTTTAAAAAAAAAGAATGAGGAAACTGCAGAAATCATTGGCTAAATGAGGTTTGGAGACTATCTGAGAGTTTCTTTTTATCACTCATCCACCCTAATTTGCAAGTCTAATGACAATGGGCCACAAAAGTCAATTTGCAAACTGGTTGTCAGAGTGTTAAATCTCACAAGTTGAATAACGTAAGGACAGGTTTACCAGCAGAGATGGCGAGAGAAGAATCTTTCCAATGACAATTACTGGAAAGAGAGAAACCTAATTTCCGAAGTAAAATTATCAGTAGGGAAAACCAAAAAAACCAAAGTTGGCCTCTTGGTTTTCTCTCGGAGCTCTACAGGTCCTGTGAGTTCATCAGCCCTGGCACGCCGGCACAGGCCTTCCAGAACACGGCGACAGTGAGGGGCCAGCGCGGACAGACACATGGAGCCACGTCTGTGCATCGGGTCAGCGTCGCCAAGAATCCCCTCAAGCCCAACATGAATCTGCACAGAAACCCAGCTACCCGGTGAAGAATTCTTCCCTCCACGGAGATCTCCATGCCTTCTTCTGCTGCTCGGCCGAGGCAGGCTGCCCACTGCCTGGCAGACGGGGAGAGCCTGATGGATTTGCGTGCTGGCTGAAGAGGGCTGGATGCGCGATGCTGTGCTGGTTTCATGGGCGCAGCAGAGCAACTCGCTTCCTCGTACACATATGCCCTCTCTTCTTCAGTCTTTCGGAGAAGGCAATGGCAACCCACTCCAGTGTTCTTGCCTGGAGAATCCCAGGGATGGGGGAGCCTAGTGGGCTGCAGTCCATGGGGTCGCAAAGAGTCGGACACAACTGAGCGACTTCACTTTCACTTTTCACTTTCATACATTGGAGAAGGCAATGGCAACCCACTCCAGTGTTCTTGCCTGGAGAATCTCAGGGATGGGGGAGCTTGATGGGCTGCCGTCCACGGGGTCACACAGAGCCTGACACAACTAAAGTGACTTAGCAGCAGCTTCAGTCTTTATCCACATAGACTATTCGAGAATATTGAGTAGAGTTCCTTCTGCTATACAGTAAGTTCTCACTAATTATTTTATATATATTAGTGTGTGTATCAGAGAAGGTGATGGCACCCCACTCCAGTACTCTTGCCTGGAGAATCCTAGGGACAGGGGAGCCTGGTGGGCTGCCGTCTGTGGGGTCGCATAGAGTTGGACATGACTGAAGCGAGGCAGCAGCAGCAGTGTGTGTATGTTAATCCCAAACTCTTGATTGATCCCCCCACTCTTCAAGGTTCCCTTTGGTAACCACAGATTAGTTTCTGAAATCTATGAGTGTTTCTGTTTTGTGCATACGTTCATCTGTATCCATTAGATTTGATATGTAAATGGCATCACGTGATACTGGCCTTTCTCTGTCTGAATTGCTTCACTTGGCATGGTGACGTCTGGGTGCACCCATGTTGCTGTGTGTTTAAACCGGGCTCTCAGCTGGGGTAAAGGAGCTGGTTCAGTAAAGCTGTGCAGAAGTGATGGACCGCCTCTGTCCTATGCTTTGTAAGTGCTGTCCTTGGACAGAAAAGAACATTGCTGTCTTCAGGCATTTCTCTTCATTTTGTCTCTGTTTCAACGGGTTACCAGATAAAATAAAGAACCTAATCATTTTACTATGAAAGCATCCATCATCTGGGAGAAAACCCTGAAAAGACAAGGAACACTTATTGAATTGCTAGTGTGTGGTGAGCACTGTCCTCAATATATTTCTTTTCTATTCTTTTTCGTTTGTTTGTTTTCCATTATCTGTGTCTTTTCCTCCTTTTCATCTGATAATTTGACTTTTAATGAGTGTTTAATAGACTTACATACTAGGTGATTAACAATCCACTTGGACTTTAAAATACGCACATCATATTTTCCCTGTTTCTTGCTAACTATATCCATTTTCCCTTTTTTTCCCTCTCTCACTTCATGCTTCTGTTGGATTCATACATTTCTATAGAATCCTTTTTCTCTTATTTTCTACTTTGGAAGCTCTGCTGCTGCTGCTGCTAAGTTGCTTCAGTCGTGGCCGACTCTTAGCGACCTCATGGACTACAGCCCACCAGGCTCCCCCGTCCCTGGGATTCTCCAGGCAAGACCACAGGAGTGGGGTGCCATTTGCTTCCCCAATGCATGAAAGTGAAAAGTGAAAGTGAAGTGGCTCAGTCGTGTCCGACTCTTAGCGACCCCAGGGACTGCAGCCCACCAGGCTCCTCTGTCCATGAGATTTTCCAGGCAAGAGTGCTGGGGTGGGGTGCCATTGCCTTCTCTGGTGGAAGCTCTATTAGATGTCTGTTTTTTATGGGTTGTCTTTAATTTCATAGTTCATCTTCTTGGTTATAAGTGAGTCCAGTGCAGTCAAATAACTCAGCGTCTCTGCGCTCTGGGTGTCACCCCACACGTGCTCCAGGGACTCACTGCACGTCTATCTGGCTCATTTTATTACTCTCGCTCAGCTTCACCTGCCTTCAATTTGCTTTTTAATTGAATAAAAAAGAGGAAATGCGACTTCCAGTTTGGAAATAAATGCCCTGGAAATGTCTTTGGAGCACAGTGACTATCATTGAAAACACTGGGTTTTATGTTTGAAAGCCGCTGAGAGAGGAGAACTGAGACTCCTGAAAACTCCCATCACAAGAGAAAGCATAACTATGTGCGGTGACAGATCTGATCTACACTTTTAAAAAACTTTCACTTGGCTGTGCTGGGCCTTGGATAGCCCACGGGATCCGGTTCCCTGATCAAACTCAGGGCCCCTGTACTGGGTGCTCGGAGGCTTAGCCACTGGGCTGCCAGGGAAGGCCCTCGCTAGAGTTATTATGGTGATCACTTCACAATATGTACAAATGTTGAATCATCATGAAATGAATATAATGTCATAGGTCAACTATATCTCAATTAAAATGAATTAAAGGATTAATATTTTATCGCTTTCTATGCTCCCTGTTTCTCACAAACCACATCTTCCTCTGGCCCATTTTCTATGCTGACTGCACTCTCCTCAGAAACGCTGAGTGAGGATCTCTGGATGGTAAAGTAATTTGATGTTTTCATGTTCTTTATTTGAAAGTATCTTTTTTCCTTGTCCTTTTCCCCTTATACTTGAATAATAGTTAAATCTGGTATAACATTTTCAGGTTGACAATATTATTTTTGCTTGTGAATTTGTTACCCCATCATCCGTGTCCTCCAGAGAAATGTACTGTTAATCCAGCTGTTCCTTCCTAGGTAACCTGTGTACACAGTTAGCTGGGTTCAGATCATTCTCTCTATGCCTGAGGCTCTTCAGTGTCACAGACTCCCTGAATATGCCCTTACTTTATTTACCCTGAGCATGGCCTGACGTACATTTTGATGGGTCAACCCCAATCTTTTTCCAATTGTAGAAAAATAATTTTCTAACAGCTGTTCAAATATTTTCTCCACTATTCCCTGTAATCTTGTCTCCTGAAATGGTTGCTGTGAGTTTCAGTATTATATCGACCAACACTGTGCATGAAAAAGGTAATGCAAGCCATCATTTAATATTTTTCACATGCGGTAACATCAAATAGTAAAAAAGAAACAGATGATGTTAATTTTAATACTATGCTTTAAGCCAATATGCCCAAAATATTATAATTTTAAGATATAATCAATATTAATATTATTAACAATATTTTACATTATGTTTTGGAATCTGGTATGTATTTTATAATATTTATATTACATCACAATTTGGACTAGATATATTTCATTTCTTTTTTTTTTTTTTGAAGTATGCTGCTGCTACTGCTGCTGCTGCTAAGTCGCTTCAGTCGTGTCCAACTCCATGCGACCCCATAGACGGCAGCCCACCAGGCTCCCCCGTCCCGGGGATTCTCCAGGCAAGAACACTGGAGTGGGCTGCCATTTCCTTCTCCAATGCATGAAAGTGAAACGTGAAAGTGAAGTCGCTCAGTCGTGCCCGACTCTCAGCGACCCCAAGGACTGCAGCCCACCAGGCTCCTCCGTCCATGGGTTTTCCAGGCAAGAGCACCGGAGTGGGGTGCCACTGCCTTCTCCGTTATTGAAGTGTAGTTGATATACAGTGTTGTGCCAGTCTCTGCTGAACAGAAAAGTGACTCAGTTGAACACATATACACCCTTTATTTTATATTCTTTTCCATGATGGTTTATCACAGGATATGAATATCGTTCCCAGTGCTACACAGTGGGGCCTCGTTGTTTATGCATCCTGTATGCAATAGCTTTCATCCGCTAATCTCAGGTTCCCAGTCCTTCTCTCCCGGAACCCCCTGCCGCTTGGCAGCAAGTCTGTCCTGTCTGTCTGCACGTCTGTTTCCCTTCTGTAGATGGGTTCATTTGTGGAGCTAGTGGTCAAGAATCCACCTGCCAGTTCAGCAGACAGCAGAGACACGGGTTTGACCCCTGGCTCGGGAAGGTGCCCTGGAGCAGAAAGCGGCAACCCAGCCTGGTATTCTTGCCTGGAGAATTCCAGGGACAAAGGAGCCTGGCGGACCAACAGTCCAGGGGCCACGAGCAGGATCTGACAGCACAAGAATAACCGATGACATGCGGTGTTCACGGACTCGACGCGTTTCAAACGCTCACGAGTGGCCCCTGCCTCTAACGTTGGTCAGCGTGGACTACAAACCATAATCCAGCCCGAGTCTCTTAACTGCTTTTTAAGCTTGTCTCCCTGTCTGTGTGGTAAACTGACTGATGCTCCTTTAAATTAAACTTAGGCTCGCTTTTATTCCCATTGAGCTTTCTTTCAATGACAGTACATTTTACTTCCCAAACTTACTGATTCTTTTTTTTTTTTAAGAGCTTCCATTTTACTATATTTTACTTTACAGTACTCTATTGGTTTTGGCATACATTGACATGAATCTGCCACGGGTGTACACGAACTCCCAAACATGAGCCCCCCTCCCACCTCCCACCCCGCATCATCCCTCCAGATCATCCCCATACACCAGCCCCAAGCATCCTGCATCCTGCATNTTTTGGCATACATTGACATGAATCCGTCATGGGTGTACATGAACTCCCAAACATGAACCCCCCCTTCCCACCTCCCACCCCGCATCATCCCTCCAGATCATCCCCATACACCAGCCCCAAGCATCCTGCATCCTGCATTGAACATAGACTGGCGATTCGTTTCTTACATGATAGTATACATATTTCAATGCTATTCTCCCAAATCATCCCACCCTCTTCTTCTCCCTCTCCCTCAGAGTCCAAAAGTTCGCTCTGCACGTCTGTGCCTCTTTTGCTGTCTTATAGGAACTATTCTTACATTGCTTCTGCCTGACTTTACGCTTATTCTTTTTTTTAATTTATTTTCTAATTGAAGGCTAATTGCTTGACAGAATTGTGTTGTTTTCTGTCAAACATCAACACGAATCAGCCATAGGTATGTCCCTTCAGTCATTCTTTTCACGCTTTTGACCTTGTCTCCATGCCTGAGATTCCTAGTTGAAATCCTAGCCTCAGAGTATTGGCCACAGCCCCTTCCTGCTGCGATACCACAGATTAGCTGCTGAGACGTCTCCACTGTCCTTTGGGAGGCCCTCTTTTCCATCTCCCTCCCACCCTGGTTCTCCTAGCTAGCCTGTGGGCGTCTTCTCACTATAATGTGTCTGCACAAACACAAACCCCGCACAAGAATGATGCCTGACACGTGCCAGGGGCTCGTGTCTTTGCTGAGTGAGTCACTGAGTGAATGCAGAGCCCAACCAGGGTCTTGCTTTGGATAGCAAGCCTGCCTCCACTTTCCACCTTTTGTCCCTAAAACCCCAGAGCTTCAACCCTAGACCACCACTCTCATATTCAGATGCAGACGCCAGACCACCCAGTGTCTGCCCAGTGTCTCTTTTCTGATCTGTAGCCATAACTACCTTATTGTGTTGCTACACATGTCATGTCTGTATGTCTTATCTCTCTATATATAGCATTTATTCGGTTTACTGTGTTTATCATTGCTTTGTGTTTGCATCAGAGATTTATTGAGGCTTAAACTTTGTGTACCAGCTTCACTATAAGCTGATTTAAGAGCAAACTGTTCATTAAGTATTCCTATGACAAATAATTCAATGTCTTTATTTTGGACTTTAGTAATGCTGGCCGTTTATTAGTTTTTATTTCATGCCGTTCCTTATAATGAAAGGGCTCACTTGGTTATGTAGTATGGGTGACATTCAAGTCCTGGCTATGTAGGACTGTCCATGAAAACTCACTAATCAAAATCAATAATTTATAGGAAGTATTTCTCAAATGCTCTTATAATTACCTAGGTTTATTTTAGGAATTAATCTAACTAGTGTTCTGCATATAATGTGAATGAAGCAAAAAAAACTTTAAAAATGTCATTTACTTTAATAACAACACAAAATTATAACATGAATGAGTGTTTACTACTCTTATTTCATGAAATTAAGTTATACAACATATACCTATAAAGCCCTGTCATTAATGCTCACGGGAATTTTAATCATATCACAAAATTTCAGACACAATTCTTTCCACAACAGAATAGAAGATGCCTTCTAGAAAGGGGGTAAATATGCAAATGAGATAAGAGCCTTAGATACGAGCTTGCTATTAAGAATACCTGGGGCTCCCCATGGCTCAGCTGGCAAAGAATCTGCCTACAATGCAGGAGAATCAGGAGACCTGGGTTCAGTCTCTGGGTTGGGAAGATGCCCTGGAGAAGGAAATGGCAACCCGCTCCAGTGTTCTTGCCTGGAAATCCCACGGACAGGGGAGTCTGTAGGGTCGAAAAGACCTGGACAGGACTAAGCCCCTGAGCATGGCGCAGTGTCTGTCAGGGCTTTGACCAATTGTTTTAACAGAATGATTTGTTTTTGTTTTTATTGTTGAATTTTAAGAGTTCTTTGCATGTTTTGGAGACTTGCCCTTTATCAGACATGTCTTTTGCAAATATTTTGGATGTTTTCATTCTCTTCAGAATTATACTTTAAAGTATGTGATATATTTTGAAATCCTGAATACATCATTGCTTCAAAGACTCAACTGAATTTACTCACACTTTTACTATCGCTGCCCATTTCTGTTTAAGAGTTCTTTGCATGTTTTGGAGACTTGCCCTTTATCAGACATGTCTTTTGCAAATATTTTGGATGTTTTCATTCTCTTCAGAATTATACTTTAAAGTATGTGATATATTTTGAAATCCTGAATACATCATTGCTTCAAAGACTCAACTGAATTTACTCACACTTTTACTATCGCTGCCCATTTCTGCTTTATCTCCTGTGTATTTCTCATGTATCTCCAATAATTCTGTACCCAGTATCACTTCACTCCTGCCTGAAAAACACTCCCTCATATTTTTAAAGTGTGAGTGTTCCGGTGATAAAATCTCTCAACGTGCTTATCTAAAAATGTCATTATTTGACAATAATGGAAAAATGTTCTCAGGAATATCATTCTAGGTTGGGTTTTTTTTTTTTTTACATTAAAGGTATTTCATTGCTTTCAATTTCACTGTTGAGAAGTCAGCTGAATGTTTATTATTGCTCCTTTAAAAACAGTCTTTTAACTCTGCTTGATTTTAAGATATTTCTGCTTCTATTCGCTTTTCAGCAGGTTTATTACCACGTGTATCCATGAGTCTTCCTTTGTGCTTCTTAGTTAGTTTTTATAGTGCTGCTTAAATCTGTGGCTTAATGTGTTTCATAAATTGGGGGAGATTCTGAGCCAATATTCCGGCAAGTAGTGCTTCTGCTGTATCCTGTCACACCTATCCCACTGAGACCTCCAACTGCAAGGGTATTTGTAGATCCATTTTCCATGTTCACACGTTTATTGTTCTCTTTTTTCTCTCCGGCATCTATTTTTTCTCTTTGTGCTCCATTCTGGACATGTTCTAAACAGCGTTCCAAGTGTCCTTTTGGATGTCTGTAAACAGGCTGAATTGTTTCAGGGCTGCTCCGGATGACACTTTGTCCGGACTTCCACTGGCTCTGCCTCCTTTGGGCTGTTGGTCATACTGTCTGTGATTCCATACACCCAGCTATTTTTAGGATGGACGAGGGTTATGGAAAATTATAACTGTTATTTGAAGTCTAATAGGATGTTACCATTCTACAGAAAGGGTCACTTCTATATCGGCCAGTGACACAATACTAACAGCCTAGATCAGCTCAGTCCCGTCAGAGACTGAGATGGTTCGGCTCTGGTCTCAGCACATGTAGGGGCTGGTCCATCGGGGTTTGCCTTTACTTCTAGGAACCAGTCCTGAGGACTCCAATCAAGTCCTGGGACTCCGGTTTTTGTTGCTGTGGCCATGCCTTTTTGTTTAAAGCTGTGTTTGTCTCTCATCTCTTTATCTTCCTCTTTGGCAGTCATCAGGTGTTTCTGAGAAAAAGGGGTCCCAGGGCTAGACTCGCCCCTCTGCCCTTCCTGGGCTCTAGGCTTCTAGTCNGACTCCAATCAAGTCCTGGGACTCCGGTTTTTGTTGCTGTGGCCATGCCTTTTTGTTTAAAGCTGTGTTTGTCTCTCATCTCTTTATCTTCCTCTTTGGCAGTCATCAGGTGTTTCTGAGAAAAAGGGGTCCCAGGGCTAGACTCGCCCCTCTGCCCTTCCTGGGCTCTAGGCTTCTAGTCCCCTAATTCTTTCATTTTTCGATTATTCTTCAATCCCTCAGATTTCTTCCAGTTTTATATTTGTCCTAGGAAGATGTATCTCAATTATCTAGCCCACCATATGGGAATTAGAATTTTCATACATTTTATTTCCTTCATTATTTTCTGCATCAATCAGTCAAACTTTCTATAATGACCACACATTTTTTTGTATAATAACCATTCAGCAAATATTAGCCTGCTTCTATGAGTCGAGCAGATTTCTAGATACGGGAAAGGGCAACAATAAATGTTAAAAGTTTCCTGCATATTTTCACTTTGGGCTTTTCTAAATTTTCTACAACATGTATGTACTCAGTATTCAGAGTCAACTAAAACAATTCACTTCTATTTTAAAAACTATCTGGCATTGCTATGGATTAAAAATGCTAAATTACTGGTCTAAATTAAGTAATATGAATGAAGAGGACTAACATTTACCTCCAAAGGAATCCAGACAAAGTGTCTCCTCACTGGATAAGGTTTACCCAGTAAAATTGTTAACATGAAGTATAAAGCTACAGTAAGGAATTAAATCCAGAAACTAAACATTTTTTTTGATTGATGCAAATTTCTTATTTTTTTTTAATTTTTATTTTTACTTTATTTTGCTTTACAATACTGTATTGGTTTTGCTGGTAGAGTCCACTATAATAGAATACAGAATTTTAAGTAAACTATTTGGAGTTGTCCTCCTAGCATAGTAAGTGAAACAGTATTGAAAGTTGCATAACACCAAACCTGATTTTATCTGTTGGAAGTCCAAAGCCATCCAACTGTATCCAAGTTTTATGGCGCTGACTTATTGAGCAGTAACTCCAAACCAGTGCATGCCTTACTTTTTTTTTTTCTTAATTACATACAAACATTTTATATTTGCCATGACTTTTGCTGAGTTAATAGTAAATCTCTAAGTTACTATTTTCAAAAGTTAAAGTGGTGTCCTACAGAGCAAATTAGGTATTTTTATATCATGTAAGATGGCTATTTTCCACAGCATATCATCAAGTGTTTCACTACATATGAAAGCTCATGTGTACAACTGGTAAGGTTAAATTCCAAACTAGACTAAAATTACTTCTGCATTATTCTTATTACGAAAAAGAAACTCCTTTATTATAGAATTCCTAAAAACAAAGCCATGTTTTAGCCCAAATCTTAACACAATGTGGTTTGTAATCTTGAAACACTGAGCCTGAATATGTAAGACCCACGTGCTCGGGGGAAGGGCCACATGTGCCCGAGATGGTTTATTACGGACATAATGGTGCTGAGTGGCAGCCTGAAGCCATTGCGTGAACAGTGGTTTATTTTCCTGTGGGAAAACCTCAGTGTGAGTGGGGAGGGCATATTCTATGCACCTTTAATGAACAACCCTAGTAGCTTTCTTTGCCTATAATAATTCACATAAAGAGTCTTAAAAGCCCATTCATTTGCCTGCTGCTAAAGAGTGGAAAGTTATTAAGAATTAAACATTTAGGAACACTTTATAAATCATTCTAACGATGCTTTCTGAATCCCTTCAACATTTGGAAATAAAGCTTAACTTTTTCTGTGACATTTTTTTTCTAATGTGGCTGCGCCCATAGAAAGAATGGATAGTTTCACAGTTGATCAGAACAAGTACAGTTAAGATGCTTGCTTGGTATTACAAGCCTCCCCCACATGGCCGCTTCACTCAGTGGTTACAGAAAAACGGACAGGTGAAGTGACATGAAATGTCTGTTCATTTGGGGACTTCCCTGGCGGCTCAGCAGTTTGCATTCTGTGCTGTAGGGTGAGTGGGTTTGATCCCTGGTTGGGGAACTTAGACACTGCAAGTTGAGCGGTGCAGCCAAAAAGAAAAAATATATAAACATTCATTGATTTTAAGATGAGACTGATGCTGATGGAAATTAAGTAGCAGAAATAATGAAGAGATTCTCTCTTCTCAGCCTTCTTCATCCCTTTTCCTTTTACTGATCTACCTGTAGGGGTCCACGGCATTTCAAAGGCAAGGAAGGATGCTGCACTAGCTTCACACCCGTGAAGAGGACAGCAGGGCCCTGGAGGTGACCAGCGCCCCCCAGGCTTACACCAGGGAATAAAGAACATTAACTGAGACGTGGCCCACCCTCCCAGGATTAAACAGAGCAGTGCCTCTGATGTTCCAACAACTAACTTTCTGTACAGCGAGCGGACTGAATAAAGAAAAGACACAGGCTCTTTCTGAACATGAGCTGGAGTCATCACAGGGTAAGAACCTCTCTCAGCCACACACTGTTTATCTCAGAGCCTCCAATAAAATGTTGAAAGCCTGGAAACTTACTAAAATTTGGCTGAAATACTTTTCTAGTACGTTGGAAACTTGGAGAAGGTAGGAAAAAGTTCACTATTAACACCAAAGAGAATGTCGCAGGTTCTTAAGTAATTATCTTAATTACCATTTAGTGCATGCCTAATTTTACAGACAGTATAAAACATGATTAAAGCAAATGACAGTTTAAACATTCTATTTTCTGCAAAAAATAACCTTTGGTACAAATATGATTTCTATAGAAACATAAATTTTTTACGCTGTGCTATGGGATCCTACTTCCTACTTCCCAACCAGGGACTAAACCCATGGCCCCTGCATTAAGACCATGGAGTCTTAACACTGGACCACTAGGGAAGCTCCGCTGTAGAAATTTTCTAGTTTAGTGATCAAGAGAGAAAAATAAATGGGGAAAAAAATCTTAATTTTGGTAACACAGAATTATGTAACTGCTTTAGTGATTCAACATCTGTGTTCAGTTCAGTGGGTAGTCATGTCCGACTCTTTGTGACCCCATGGACTGCGCCACACCAGGCCTCCCTGTCCATCACAAAACCCAGAATTTACCCCATCTCATGTCCATTGAGTCAGTAATGCCATCCAACCATCTCATCCTCTGTCATCCCCTTCTCCTCCTACCTTCAATCTTTCGCAGCATCAGGGCTTTTCAGATGAGTCAGCTCTTCACATGAGGTGGCCAAAGTATTGGAGTTTCAGCTTCAACATCAGTCCTTCCAGTGAACACTCAGGACTGATCTCCTTTAGGATGCACTGGCTGGATCTCCTTGCAGTCCAAGGGACTCTCAGGAGTTTTCTCCAACACCACAGTTCAAAAGCATGAATTTTTCGGTGTTCAGCTTTCTTTATAGTACAACTCACACCCATACATGGCCACTGGAAAAACCATAGCCTTGACTAGACAGACATTTGATGGCAAAGTAATATCTCTGCTTTTGAATATCCTGTCTAGATTGGTCATAACTTTTCTTCCAAGGAGTAAGCATCTTTTTATTTCATGGCTGCAGTCACCATCTACAGTGATTTTAGGGCCCTCAAAAAATAAATTCAGCCACTGTTTCCACTATTTCCCCATCTATTTGCCATGAAGTGATGGACCAGATGCCATGATCTTAGTTTTCAGAATGTTGAGCTTTGGCACAGTCAATAAAGCAGAAATAGATGTTTTCCTGAAACTCTCTTGCTTTTTCCATGATCCAGCAGATGTTGGCAATTTGATCTCTGGTTCCACTGCCTTTTCTAAAACCAGCTTGAACATCTGGAAGTTCACGGTTCATGTATTGCTGAAGCCTGGCTTGGAGAATTTTGAGTATTACTTTATTAGCGTGTGAGATGAGTTCAATTGTGTGGTAGTTCAAGTATTCTTTGGCATTGCCTTTCTTTGGTATTGGAATGAAACCTGACCTTTTTCAGTCCTGTGGCCACTGCTGACTTTTCCAAATTTGCTGGCATATTGACTATGCCAAAGCCTTTGACTGTGTGGATCACAATAAACTGTGGAAAATTCTATAAGAGATGGGAATACCAGACCACCTAACCTGCCTCTTGAGAAATCTGTATGCAGGTCAGGAAGCAGCAGTTAAAACTGGACGTGGAACAACAGACTGGTTCCAAATAGGAAAAGGAGGACGTCAAGGCTGTATATTGTCACCCTGCTTATTTAACTTCTATGCAGAGTACATCATGAGAAATGCTGGGCTGGAAGAAGCACAAGCTGGAATCAAGACTGCTGGGAGAAATATCAATAACCTCAGATATGCAGATGACACCATCCTCATGGCAGAAAGTGAAGAGGAACTAAAAAGCCTCTTGATGAAAGTGAAAGAGGAGAGTGAAAAAGTTGGCCTAAAGCTCAACATTCAGAAAATGAAGATCATGGCATCTGGTCCCATCACTTCATGGGAAATAGATAGGGAAACAGTGGAAACAGTGTCAGACTTTATCTTGGGGGGCTTCAAAACCTCTGCAGATGGTGACTACAGACAAGAAATTAAAAGAAGCTTACTCCTTG
>SJYX01014695.1:270019-285029 GCA_006410675.1 Oreotragus oreotragus
AGGCTATGGTTTTTCCAGTAGTCATGTATGGATGTGAGAGTTGGACTGTGAAGAAGGCTGAGTGCCAAAGAATTGATGCTTTTGAACTGTGGTGTTGGAGAAGACTCTTGAGAGTTCCTTGGACTGCAAGGAGATCCAACCAGTCCATTCTGAAGGAGATCAACCCTGGGATTTCTTTGGAAGGACTGATGCTAAAGCTGAAACTCCAGTACTTTGGCCACCTCATGCGAAGAGTTGACTCATTGGAAAAGACTCTGATGCTGGGAGGGATTGGGGGCAGGAGGAGAAGGGGACGACCGAGGATGAGATGGCTGGATGGCATCACGGACTCGATGAACGTGAGTCTGAGTGAACTCTGGGAATTGGTGATGGACAGGGAGGCCTGGCATCCTGCAATTCATGGAGTCGCAAAGAGTCGGACACGACAGAACTGAACTGAACTGAACGCAGCACTTTCACAGCATCATCTTTTAGGTTTTGAAACAGCTCAACTGGAATTCCATCACCTGTACTAGCTTTGTTCGTAGTGATGCTTCCTAAGACCCACTTGACTTCACATTCCAGGATGTTTGGCTTTAGGTGAATGATCACACCATCATGATTATCTGGGTCGTGAAGATCTTTTCTGTACAGTTCTTCTGTGTATTCTTGCCATCTCTTCTTAATATCTTCTGCTTCTGTTAGGTCCATACCATTTCTGTCCTTTATGGAGTCCTTCTTAGCATGAAATGTTCCCTTGGTATCTCTAATTTTCTTGAAGAGATCTCTAGTCTTTCCCATTCTGTTGTTCTCCTCTATTTCTTTGCATTGATCCCTGAGGAAGGCCTTCTTATCTCTCCTTGCTATTCTTTGGAACTCTGCATTCTTTCCTTTTCTCCTTTGCCTTTCACTTCTCTTCTTTTCTCAGCTATTTGTAGGGCCTCCTCAGACAGCCGTTTTGCTTTTTTGCATTTCTTTTTCTTGGGGATGGTCTTGCTCCCTTTCTCCTGTAAAATGTCACGAACCTCTGTCCATATTTCATCAGGCACTCTATCAGATCTAGTCCCTTAAATCTATTTCTCCCTTCCACTGTATAATCATAAGGGATTTTATTTAGGTCAATGCCTGAATGGTCAACACCTATGTAGGTGCGTGTTGAATTTGCACTGTATGAGAAGAAGTGTGAAGTGTGTGGTTGTGAATAAACAGTAAGATTACAGAAATATCAGTGTGGAGTGGATGGAAATTGATGCTAACTCAAAAATAAGTTTAATCTAAATGGCTGCAGCTGCTTGACTTTGAGAAGTCCTTTCTGAGCACAAAACATAACAATATTTTAAGTCCCAAAATTCATTATGAAGCAATACAAAAAGAATGTATAGGAAAAAAAGATAGCAACAAAACAATGTTCATCGGTCTTTTAAATAAGAAAACATTGTCAATGTTTGAATATATGTATAAATAGATACATATATATAAACATATGTAGATACACATTATACATATGTGCACACATATATACATGAATTATATATTTAATACACGAAATTTAATACACGATATTTGTTGTTCCTGGATAAGATATCTGTCCCTTGATATAAGTATAAACCATCGTTGGTTATACCCTTTTTAGACTTTTTATTGTATATACATAGATACACATATACATAACAAAAATAACTTCATATCAACTAAACGTCACACCGCAATCAAAGTCCATATGTCTATATATATATGAGTCTATACATATATGAGTTTATACAAATATAAGTCTATACATATGTAGACTCAGTGAGACGACATATATGTGTTATAACATTCAGTTGACATGAAGTTGAAATTTCTATTGTTACTTATTTATTATTTCACACACACGAATGTACGACGGAACGAACAATTGACGGTGAGGGACAAGACAAGAAGAAGACGGTAAATATTTCGACTCACCAAAAACGACTTCGGGTCATTGATTCATGATTTTTTCGAACTATTGTGTTTTGTTTCTACGACTTCATCCACTTCACGTCTCGATCTTATAAACCTTATAACCTTTAATGACTACTCTATATCCGAACCGAGTGAGAACTAATATAATAAGAGAGTTAAAGAAACATTTGTCCCAAACCGGAAGAATCAACTTGATTGCAAATAGTTTTAATGTGAGACACGGTATATAACGTGACCGGTTTTACAAGTAAACTTAAAAAGGCGTTCTGTAGTGAAAAACCGGTTTATGACGCCATACGCGACCCACCACAACTCAACAACAAATCAGGGACTCAACACAGACTGGGAAAACGTTGGGGTTCCTGACATTGGACGGTCCGAGGAGACAGGTACCCTAAAGGGTCCGTTTTTATGACCTCACAATAAAACCCATATCTCTAGCTTTGGCAGGCGGAGTCTTTACCACTGAACCACCTGGAAAGCCCCCAGTGTGCTGAACAGCAAAAGATGATTCCAGTATATCTCTACACCCAAGGGGTTACTGCAGAATAAAGACATGCAATAAAGCTTGTGGGATAGAAATTTGAGTTGAAAGGTCTAAATATAGTCAATACATGTATGAATATGTCACTTTTCTACTGACCTTTTCCATTTACTATCAGATATAAATAATTGTCTCTCTCCAAAAATGACGGTGAAAACACGAAGCTCTTCTAAGACCCAATTTCCATGCCAAGGTTTCAGGAATGAAAGCTCATCTGCTCTATTTGCTCACTACCTAGACATCTATACACTGGTTCTTTGGACTCATCATACTGAAACATTCCTAAAAAGGTCACCAATCACCTGCTAGGTCTCAAGTACAATAAACACTTTTGCAGCTTTGCACACTGCTCAACACTCCCCCTAGTTAATCCTCTGCTGAGAGTCTCCGGTGCTCGGAGAGTCTCCTCCCTTACCGCTTCTCCACACCATCTGGTGCTGTCTTCAGTGTTCCAGGAACAGCTTCCAAGTCTGGTCCTCCAGTTACATGCTGATGCTCCTCCCCTCGACTTCATCAGCCAAAGGCTCCACGGAAAATTCTACTTAAAAAAGTGCCACCACACACCCAAAATGAACCAAAAATACATGTTCAGTATCTGGATGGCAAAGTGGCATTTTCCGTCCTCCTCCATTATTATTTAAGAGGTAAGTGCAACAAAAGTCAACATTATACAGAAATACAATCATATCTTTTAAAGCCTATAAAGCATGGTGATTACAAGGATCAAGCTCATAGCTGCTGATGGAAGCAAACCTCCTAAGTTATACTCTGAGCTCTTAAACTTATCAGTCATTATGTCCTGAGATATTAATACCATATAACCCTTAAAAAAACACTATTTTGTGTAAAGCACATATATTGATTTCAGACACATAATAAGTGCTCCATATATTTGAGCTATGACTCCTAGTTATGGTAATAGCCCAGCTTCTAGAATTGTAAACATTTCATAAACCTTTATTTAATGAATGCACTAAAGGACTGAACAAATTACTACTAATGATAATTTCATTTTACCAGTTTCTTGGGCTAAAATCTCAGTCCTACCTTTGGCTTTGCTATCTTCTATAGACCCACAATCAAATTCTGTGAAGTATTTACTGGTAAATTTTATGAATCCGAGTCTCCAGACTTCTCTTCCAGCATGTAAAATTGTCTCCCTTTCCTTCCGCCTGAACAAATCCATTAGATACTCATATATAACCCATAATTTCTACCTTACTTCTTGACAGAGTTCTGTGACATCTACCTGAAGGGTGAGTCTCTGGAGCAGGACACATTTTAACCCATACACAACAGACAGGTGCTGGAGACTTTTAAGCAAGAAAGACAAGAGAAAAGCGGTGCTCAAGTTTTCTGTAGTAGTCAACATGATTTACCATGAATTAATTTAGATCAATAACAAACAAAGAATACAGACTATGTCGCACCCTGACCCTTGCAGAAATGTCTTCATTGGGTTGTAATTGAGTCATATGCTCTAAATGTTTTTGTGAAGAACTTGTCCAAGAATCACCTGTCTGAAAAGTCTCCCGAATATTCCAGATCATAATTGAAGAGACCTAGTAATCTAAAATTTCAGTCTAATAGTAGCAACTAACTCCACGTACCTATTGAGAATTTGAAATTTGACTAGTCCAAATTGAGAAATGCTGTTCAGTACAAAATGTACACCTGATTTCAAAGACATAAAAAGAACAAAAGATCATATACATCATTAACAATTTTATATTGATTACATGTTGCAATAATACATTTTGGACATATTTGGCTAAATTAACTACTAACCATCTCTTTTTATTTCTTCATTAAATGTGGCTAATAGAAATTTTAAAATACACATAGCTTGCTTTGTATTTCTACTTGGTACAAAGATGCAATTCAATGACCCATCAATAAAATCAACAGTACAAGTTTTTCACTTCTTTATTTGCATTTTATAATTATTTTTGTAGCTATTGCAAATGGGATTGTTAATTCAATTCTCTTCTATATTTCCTTTTTCAATAGTTTGTGTATAGACACAAAGGATTTTCATATAATAATCTTGTATCTTATAACTTTACCAAATTTATT
Organism: Oreotragus oreotragus; assembly: GCA_006410675.1. NCBI lineage: Eukaryota > Metazoa > Chordata > Mammalia > Artiodactyla > Bovidae > Oreotragus > Oreotragus oreotragus. The sequence continues at coordinate 274,566 of SJYX01014695.1, forward strand.
TATTGGCTTTAAGTAATTGCCAAAGAATTGATGCTTTTGAACTGTGGTGTTGGAGAAGACTCTTGAGAGTCCCTTGGACTGCAAGGAGATCCAACCAGTCCATTCTGAAGGAGATCAGCCCTGGGATTTCTTTGGAAGGAATGATGCTAAAGCTGAAACTCCAGTACTTTGGCCACCTCATGCAAAGAGTTGACTCATTGGAAAAGACTCTGATGCTGGGAGGGATTGGGGGCAGGAGGAGAAGGGGACGACCGAGGATGAGATGGCTGGATGGCATCACGGACTCGATGGACGTGAGTCTGAGTGAACTCTGGGAGTTGGTGATGGACAGGGAGGCCTGGCGTGCTGTGATTCATGGGGTCGCAAAGAGTCGGACATGACTGAGCGACTAAACTGAACGGAACTGAATTTTCTTCAGTCTTTAGAGAGTTTTCTACGCCTATGATCAAGTCAGCTGAAACACAGAGATACTTTTACGTCTTCACTTAGGACTTGGACACGTTTCACTTATCAATATTTGTCTGGAGAGAGGAGGAAATGGGGAGACATCCATCAAGGATACAAAGTTTCAGTCATACAAGGCAAGAGCTCTAGAGATCTCCCTGTTTCACCAGTGAGAACACAGTCAGCAATCCTGGGTTCTCTACTTCATATTTGCTAAGAGGGAAAAACTCAAGTGCCCTTACCCCAAAAAGAGAGAAAGAATGAAAATGCTAAATATGTGAAGCAAAGAATATGTCAATTAGCTCAACTGCAATGATTACTTCCCAAGGGATATCAAAACATACAGAATTTGTGTTTGTCAATTGGAATTTAATAAAGATGGGGGAAAACTCAGTATCTTTAAAACCATCCACTAAACTGTAAAACAGAACAACAAGCACTTATTCTGGCATATCTACTGTCTTCTCCCAGGGAGCTTCGCTGCAGGAACCAAAGGTGCCCAGATGTGTCCTCTCTTCTCTGGATCTAGAACGGAACCCGTGGCTTCAGCTCTGTTTAACCGATCGCTGCCCAGGACTTCGGCATCACAGGGACACACGGATGCACCAGGCACTAACAAGTTACCGGGGACGCCGCTGGAGCAGCGGGACTCACCCGCTGAGCATGCTGCCGGCGCGGTGCCCGGAGCACCCTGACTACCGGTCACCTGCCCCGGCAGATCGTCTGCTGCTCTGACGCCGCTCCTTTCTGTTGCTGCCTTCACCGCACTGCTGGGTTATCTCATCAACTCTCTGTCCTTCTAATACAGTCTCTCTCTTTTTCTTGGCGTGGGGGCTGAGAGCAGCTGTCGCTGTGACCCGGTGTGGCACTCTCCTGACCTCTCGACTGCACCCACTGCTGTGTGACCTAAAGAACTGACCTTGTTGGGTCGCTAAGTCCTGTCTGACTCCTCTGGGACCCCACGGGCTGGAGCCGCCAGGCTCCTCTGTCCACGGGACTTCCCAGGCAAGAAGACTGGAGTGGGTGTCATTTCTTTCTTCCAGGGAATCTCCCCAACCCAGGGATCGAGCCCACGGTTCCACCGGTGTCTCCTGCACAGGCAGGCAAATTCTTTCCCACTGAACCACCAGGGAAACCTGACCTAAAGAACTAGTCACTTTGTATTCCTGGTATTTTTCTCTTCAAGCCCTTCCAATTATTTTGTAAACTTCTATTTTATTCTGTATTTATTCCCTCTGTGCTTGAAATATCTAGAGTTGTTTCTAATTTCCTAACAGGTACTTGGAGCTATTTTTTAAGCATTCCTTTATTATACTTTAAATCCACTTGGGAGGATGGAGGTAACCAGGCACACGCAATCTCTTGCCTTGAAATGTAAAACCATTTATATTTAATGACATTTTGCTCAGTTGCTTGAAATATATATATTCTTTTTCCAAGAGAAAAAAGTTATGACATCTTGAAAGGTATGAAAAGATAATTTCTTAATTTTGTAAAGTAATCTTAATCTGATGGACATTCTGGTAGAGAGCAGCCCATTTATGCAGACCTGGTTTCTCTCCCTGTTTTTCGTGTCAATTCAGAGAGGCTATAGTTCCCCAAGTATTCAAAGAAACTCTACCTCTTAATAAATTCTGATCCAGCCTAAGCAAAGTCAAAGCAAAGCAGAACTAAAGAGCCTCTTGATGAAAGTGAAAGAGGAGAGTGAAAAAGTTGTCTTAAAGTTCAATATTCAGAAAACTAAGATTATGGTATCCAGTCCCACCACTTCATGGCAAATAGATGGGGAAACAACAGAAACAGGGACAAACTTTATTTTGGGGGCTCCAAAATCACTGTAGATGGTGCCTGCAGCCATGAAATTAAAAGACGCTTGCTCCTTGGAAGGAAAGTTATGACCAACCTAGACGGCATATTGGGCTTCCCTGGTGGCTCAAAGGTTAAAGCGTCTGCCTGCAATGTGGGAGACCAGGGTTTGAAAAGCAGAGACATTACTTTGCCACCAAAGGTCTGTCTAGTCAAGGTTATAGTTTTTCCAGTGGTCACATATGGATGACCACTGAGTGTTGGACTATAAAGAAAGCTGAGCACCGAAGAATTCATGCTTTTGAACTGTGGTGTTGGAGAAGACTCTTGAGAGTCCCTTGGACTGCAAGGAGATCCAACCAGTCCACCCTAAAGGAGATCAGTCCTAGGTGTTCACTGAAAGGACTGATGCTGAAGCTGAAGCTCCAATACTTTGGCCATCTCATGTGAAGAGTTGACTCATTGGAAAAGACCCTGATGCTGGGAAAGATTGAGGGCAGGAGGAGAAGGGGATGACAGAGGAAGAGATGGTTGGATGACATCACCGACTTGATGGACATGAGTTTGAGCAAGCTCCAGGAGTTGGTGATGCACAGGGAGGCCTGGCATGCTGCAGTCCATGGGGTTGCAAAGAGTCAAACACAACTGAGTGACTGAACTAAACCAAAGTCAGCTCCTATGTTTGCATCTAAGGATATTAAGCAGAACACTTGGAATATTTTACTATTGTTCCTCTCATGAGGAAATAGGGTCACATTTCACGCCCCTGTAGAGTGGTTTGATGCCACTGCTGGTCCGAGAACCACAGTCCTAGTAACCACTGTTCTTGCTGTGTTCTTTACATGGTCTCCTCTATAAAGAATTTTCTCCCCTAACTCATTTGATTTCCGTCTTTGGTAAATGATAGGGTATTAGACAGTTAACATTACAACACTTCAGTTTTGAAGAAGAGGGACTCCGTGATCTGGCTCAGATGTCTATTTGCTGACAATTCACGTACCCTTTCTGTCCAGCAATATCGATCCACTACTGTCCTTCAGAGCCGCACTTCCCAAGCTGTATAGTCTCGCCCAGGGGTCTGACTGAAGTGCAGATTCTGATTCAGCAGGGCCATGAGTGGGGTCTGAGACTCTGTTCTTCTATCAAAGTCACAGGCAGATGCTGACGATGCAGGCCTACAGACCACACTTTGAGTTGCAAGAACATGGAGTGTGCACGACATTTAACCACCTCCAACCTCCAGTTTTTTTCCTTTTTTTTTTTAAGTTGAACAACTGAGAGGATCCTTTCTATTTCTGTCTTGCTATACACTTCCTACCCATTTGAAATCCAACTCAGCTCTCCCTCCTTCATGACGCCTTCCCTAGAGAGATTCGTCTCTGCAGTGACCTTATTGCACCTACTGTGTTCTATTCCTGGGAAGAGGAAAACCAAAGCCCTCTATTTTGTCTACTGAGTTTTGCTGACTATTTATATGCACAGGAGCTTTGGAGTCAGAGGTGGGTTGGAACTTCGTCTCCACTCACTCCTAACAGTCCTACTACTTCCTCTGAACCCAGTCCCATTTTCGAAGCAAGGAGAACAGTATCTACCCTTCCCCCTTTTTTAGTTTGGATTGATGCAAAATTAATGACGGTAACACCTAACATGGGCTTCCCCAGTGGTTCAGTAATCAGCCCGCAAATGCAGGAGACACGGGTTCAGTCTCTGGGTCCAGAAGATTCCCTGGAGAAGGAAATGGCAACCCGATACAATATTCTTCCCTGGGAAAGCCCATGAGCAGAAGAACCTGGTGGGCTACAGTCTATGGGGTCACAAGGAGTCGGACACGACTCAGCAACTAGCAACACCACCTAATACAGTCCTGGTACAAAACAGGCGATGAACAGATGACGGCTATGTTTACCTTCTTTCAGTTTTGTGATCTAGGTATCAACTTACCTTGGAAGGACTGATACTGAAGCTGCAATATTTTGGCCACCTGATGCAAAGAGCCAACTCATTGGAAAAGACCCGGATGCTGGGAAAGATTGAAGGCAGGAGGAGAAGGGGACAACAGAGGAAGAGATGGTTGGATGGCACTGCCGACTCAATGGACATGAGTTTGAGCAAGCTCCGGGAGAAAGTGAAGGACAGGGAGGCCTGGCGTGCTGCGGTCCATGGGATTGCAAGGAGGCAGACACGGCTGAGCAACTGAGCAACAACAATCAATTTACCAACTAACCAACTGATTTAAAGCCCTACTGTGTATTAGAGTGATGGAGGGGGTTTAGGAGAATGTTACTGTGTATTAGAGTGATGGAGGGGATTTAGGAAAATGTTACTGTGTATTAGAGTGATGGAGGGGATTTAGGAAAATGTTACTGTGTATTAGAGTGATGGAGGGGATTTAGGAAAATGTTACTGTGTATTAGAGTGATGGAGGGGATTTAGGAAAATGTTACTGTGTATTAGAGTGATGGAGGGGATTTAGGAAAATGTTACTGTGTATTAGAGTGATGGAGGGGATTTAGGAAAATGTTACTGTGTATTAGAGTGATGGAGGGGATTTAGGAAAATGTTACTGTGTATTAGAGTGATGGAGGGGATTTAGGAAAATGTTACTGTGTATTAGAGTGATGGAGGGGATTTAGGAAAATGTTACTGTGTATTAGAGTGATGGAGGGGATTTAGGAAAATGTTACTGTGTATTAGAGTGATGGAGGGGATTTAGGAAAATGTTACTGTGTATTAGAGTGATGGAGGGGATTTAGGAAAATGTTACTGTGTATTAGAGTGATGGAGGGGATTTAGGAAAATGTTACTGTGTATTAGAGTGATGGAGGGGATTTAGGAAAATGTTACTGTGTATTAGAGTGATGGAGGGGATTTAGGAAAATGTTACTGTGTATTAGAGTGATGGAGGGGATTTAGGAAAATGTTACTGTGTATTAGAGTGATGGAGGGGATTTAGGAAAATGTTACTGTGTATTAGAGTGATGGAGGGGATTTAGGAAAATGTTACTGTGTATTAGAGTGATGGAGGGGATTTAGGAAAATGTTACTGTGTATTAGAGTGATGGAGGGGGATGGAGGGGATTTTTAAAAATGTAGCTGTGTATTAGAGCGATGGAGGGGATTTTGGAAAATGTTACTGTGTATTAGAGAGATGGAGGGGATTTTGGAAAATGTTACTGTGTATTAGAGTGATGGAGGGGATTTTGGAAAATGTTATGGTGTATTAGAGTGATGGAGGGGATTTTGGAAAATGTTACTGTGTATTAGAGTGATGGAGGGGATTTTGGAAAATGTAGCTGTGAGATGCTTTGATTTCCCTGTAATTCTGTTATAGTGGTCCAGGACCTTGTTTTGAAAAGCATTCGCTCTAAGTTCCTGTAAGGTGTTATTATTGTTTATTAATACAATCACCACAAGTCCTGGCATAACGTTTTCCAAAGGTGACAATTCAAAAGATAGTGGCCACATAATGTGTTATTAACTATAGCAGTAATAACAGCAATCACAGTAATAAATGCAAACTATATTAGTAATGCTTGATGGCATTACTGTCTTCATTATAACTGTTGTTCTTCTCTATTAACCCTATTATTTTACTGTCCAGATAATTTCATTAATAGATCATTCTAGATACACAGCAGAAACCTCTCCTCCATTAGCCTTATCATAATGAATTTCTTTGTGTGGACTTCAAACACAAAAGCACCTACATGTCCAATGATTACAAGCTATCTTATTACCAGCCTCAAACATATGAAGTAAAATCCTTATTTTTACAATATGAAGGCTTCAAATTTGTTCATTAAAGAAACATTTTGGACTCCCTTTTAATGACTTCAAGTGACCACAATGTCCCAAGCATCATTTTAGCCAGTGGAGATACACACCCCAGGCTCATCTCTATTGTCCTGACCTAGGGATTCAGTCTGTGAAAAGACAGACTATAACTACGTGATAGATCCTTAATATAATGTGTTCATGGGGGCGTCAGCCAGTCACACCGGGAGCGTTGCCGTGTTGTGAGTCCTGTGCCGTTCCCCCCCGATCTCCCTCCAGGGTTAAAAGGCTTCACGTCTCAGCCTCTAGAAAGGCGCCTGGCTGACACGCACCCACCATACCTCTCACACTATCCTACGCAGGTAAAGAGGGCCACGTTGCCCGAGGCCAGTCCCCTCTAGGCCAGCCAGTATCCAGTGACTGGTCAATGTGGGGACAGACATTTGGACCCCCTGCACTAACTCGGGACACGTCTATGGGGCCTTTCCTGTTCTGGAGTCCATGGCGTGGATGAGCCCTGTACATGCCTGCATCTCCTTTCCTCCCCCAACACACGCTGGTCCCCAATAAACCCTTTCTGTACTAACCCTCTCCCAGAGTCTGCTTCCCACGGAACCCAGTGACCTTGGGCTAGAAGTGGAAATGGAATGCCTGCTGGCCTCCCCGGGTCTCCTCTTGCATACCAGAATTTATTTCAGTATTTCCCACACCCATTAGCCTTAATTTATAAGCCAGGCTCTCTATAAATTCATATCTACCACTTTCTTTGGCTCAAAAAATAGGACCCATTCTTGCCTCAAAGAAATGCTCATTACTTTCTCCAAAAATATTTGTCTGAAATAGAAATAATGACTTCATTATTAGAAGACAGAACCCAGTTTATTTGAAGCGCCATACTAAGAAATAGCTTCCTTCACTCTATTCTGAAGGTTCTAATACCAATCATAGCATTTTACATTTATAGAGCCTTTTCTATGAATCAAATATATTAATTATCTCCTTTTACCCCAGGAAAACCTGTGTGAGTTACAAATTATTATTATCCCATTATACTAAGAAGACAACTGAGGTTTAATGAATGTAAACAAAGGTGTCCAATGAACCAGTTCCAGCAGGTGGTAAAACTTTAATTTAAACCCAGGCAGTGTACATTGACACTTAGCTATCATTTAGAGTCATCTCTTAATCATTTAGGAATACTTCTAAGAGGTGACATTTTATAAACATATTTTAAAAATCTAATTCTTTGGATAAACAATATGGTCCTATTGTATAACACAGGGAACTATATTCAATATCCTATAATAAACCATAATAGAAAAGAATATGAAAAAGAATGTGTATATATATGTGTGTGTGTGTGCATGCGCATGTGTAAATGAATCAGCTTTGTTGTACACCTGAAATTAACATAACACTGTAAATCAGCTGTAATTTGATAAATTTCTGAAAAAATCCCATTCTTTAACCCCATCCCCAAAGGAACCCAGTACATTTTACACTATCCATGAAGACAAAGAAAACAAGGCAGTTTCCAAGTATGTAAATTCTAGACACTACCTGACACTTTACACTGCTTGAAAAAGAAAAGGAAATTTATCCTTTTTTCACTCTCCATAAGGCTCCATTCCCCTCTCATAATGCTCTCTTTCATTCTGTGCTGGTCATGATCACTCAGATGTTGTAAATATGCTCATGGGGCAATGCAAAAACCAAGTATCCACCAGAGGCATTGACCATTTGAGGCTTCTAATACCACCCAGTATAATGTTGAAACGGGAGTAAAATTTCAAGTATCTAAATAAGATACTGGAAAAAGTAAAGTGATATAAAAGAGACAGTATGTTATTTAGTACATAGCATTTTCTCATTACCCTTTCTAAAATCCATTTCATTGTCTGCTTAGAGCAAAGTCAAATGGCTTGGTGCACAATATTCTTTATTCATATCTTCAGCATTACTAATGATCAGAGAAATATAAATCAAAACTACATTGAGGTATCATTCCATACCAGTCAGAATGGCCATCAGAAATCTATACACAATAAAAGTTGGAGAGAGTATGAAGAAAAGGGAGCCTTCCTACACGGTTGGTAAGAAGGTAAATCGGTACAACCATTATGGAGAACATCACCGAGGTTCCTTACAAACCTAAAAGCAGAACTATCATAGGATCCAGCAGCCCCACTCCCGAGCAAATATCAGGAAAGCCATACTCGCGAGGATGCACGCAGCCCAGCGCTCACTGCAGCCCTGTCCACAGCAGCCAGGACATGCAGGGGCCGAAACGCCCGCCGACAGAGGAGCGGCTAAGGAAGAGGTGGAGTATGTGTACACATGCGGCCGTAAACAGAATGAAGCTGCCCTGTGTGTGGCAGCTTGGATAGACATAGAGATACACTGTCATGCTGTAAGTAAGTCAGACAAAGGCAGATATCATAGGATGGTCCTTGTACGTGGAATCTAAAAAATGCTACAAATAAACCTATTCACAGAAGTGGACTCACAGATGCAGAAAACAAGTTTATGGCTGCCAAGGCGGAAAGGCGATGAGAGATAAATTAGAAGCTTGATGCTGACATATGCACAAAGCTATATGCACAACAGATAACTAACAAGGACCTACTGCAGAGCCAGGGAGCTGCGTGCAATATTCTGTAATGGCTTGTATAGGAGAAGGAAAGAGTAGATATGTGTGTGTGTCTGTATACATGTGTAACTCAATCACTTTGCTTTACACCTGAAGCTGACACCACATTGCACATTAACTATACTCCAATACATATTAAAAAAAAACACTCATATTTGACTGATGCATTTAACTAATTGTAGGTTAAAAAATAGATTGGGGAAAACTGTTAATATAATTTATAGGAAAATATATCATTGTTAGCACTGAAACACATTTATTTTTAGGTCAAATCACTGGAGGGAAGAAAGACTTATGTCCCCAAGTTTTAATTCATGCAGTTCTGAATTGAAGCCAAAAAGGTCTCTTCTAAAATCATTATAATAAACTGTACTTGATCAGTAGCCCTCAAAGGAGAAAAAGAAAAGCTGATGATAAGCCAACTTTGAGAAAGGGTCACTGACATAAGAAAAACTACACAGTTTCAAAATAATCAGACTTAGCATAGAAGTTTAGACCATTAACTGTTCAACAAAATCAAAAGCTGAGCTGGAAGCCAAATGAAGCTAGGTTCTTCTATTCGGTAATATCATTGGCAAGGTTATGTTAACTTGGTGGTAAGTTTACAAAATAAGATCATGGAATTTTATGTGTGCCATAACAACACAGAATTCACAAAACGATGTGAATGGACGTGAAATCTCAGAAACAAATATTTCTAAAACCACATTCATATCAGAGTAGATAGGCTCTCGAATGACAGACTTAAATTGTGCACATAAGTCAAGAAGATTCTAAGCTTCTGACTTTTATAAACTCAACCACCACTCAAATAGCTAGATTGGATAAAATGGAAAGCATAGATCGGGAGCTCGCCCATAACATGCCCGCTGCGTCTCCTTCCACTTGAAACAGGAGTAAATTCCAGACGAAACTGTAGTCCCTCCACTTCTGGCGTTCCTGTGACAACTGCAGCGTGTGTGCAATCTAAATAAGGTCTCCACTGAGAGCACAGGTAAAAAACAATATGCTCTTTACCAGGTGCATATTTTTATGGAGCCTACATTAATGCGATAAAACAGGCAGCTAGTTATTTAACGGCTGTTTAAAAAACTAATATAAACCCACTGTCAGAAAGACATTATTAAGGGGTAAGCTACTCCCTGTCCCATTTGTCTGTTGAAGATTTAACCCCCATTGCCGCAGAAAGTGATTATATTAGGAAAGAGAGACTTTTAGAAGAAATTAAGATAAAATGAGGCCGTGCAGGTGAGCCCTAATCCAACGTAACCAGTGTCCTCCTAAGCCGAGGACGTCAGGACACAGAGGGAAGGCCGTGTGGAGACCGGGAGAAAGCTGACATCTGCAAGCCAGGGGAAAGGGCTTCAGAGAAACCACGCCTGCCAACATCTGGGTCCTGGGCTCCTGGTTTCCATAACAGATCTAAGAGAAAATGCATCTGTTTATTTAAGTCACTCAGACTATGGTGCTTTGCTACAGCAGCCCTAGCAAACTAAGGCAGGCATGTATCACAGTCATCATACGGCACAACTACGTACGATTGCTTTCTCTGGTGTTTACTGGAAGCAAATGGTGCCAGCTAGAGCTCACTGGTACATGCATGGCTCGAGAAACCAGCCAATCTCAGTATCTTACTTAGCTAATTCATCTTCTTTTAGGTTCAGTTCAGTTCAGTCGCTCAGTCGTGTCCGACTCTTTGCGACCCCATGAATCGCAGCATGCCAGGCCTCCCTGTCCATCACCAACTCCCAGAGTTCACTCAGACTCACGTCCATCAAGTCCGTGATGCC
>SJYX01014695.1:286587-302090 GCA_006410675.1 Oreotragus oreotragus
CTGTGGCCACTGCTGAGTTTTCCAAATTTGCTGGCATATTGAGTGCAGCACTTTCACAGCATCATCTTCCAGGATTTGAAACAGCTCAACTGGAATTCCATCACCTCCACTAGTTTTGTTTGTTGTGATGTTTTCTAAGGCCCACTTGACTTCACATTCCAGGATGTCTGGCTCTAGATGAGTGATCACACCATCACTTATCTGGGTCATGAATATCTTTTTTGTACAGTTCTTCTGTGTATTCTTGCCACCTCTTCTTAATATCTTCTGCTTCTGTTAGGTCCAGACCATTTTTGTCCTTTATCGAGCCCATCTTTGCATGAAATGTTCCCTTGGTATCTCCAATTTTCTTGAAGAGATCTCTAGTCTTTCCCATTCTGTTCTTTACCTCTATTTCTTTGCATTGATCATTGAAGAAGGCTTTCTTATTTCTTCTTGCTATTCTCTGGAACTCTGCATTCAGATGCTTATATCTTTCCTTTTCTCCTTTGCTTTTCACCTCTCTTCTTTTCACAGCTATTTGTAAGGCCTCTCCAGACAGCCATTTTGCTTTTTTGCATTTCTTTCCCATGGGGATGGTCTTGCTCCCTGTCTCCTGTACAGTGTCACGAACCTCATTCCATTGTTCATCAGGCACTCTATCTATCAGATCTAGGCCCTTAAATCTATTTCTCACTTCCACTGTACAATGATAAGGGATTTGATTTAGGTTGTACCTGAATGGTCTAGCAGTTTTCCCTACTTTCTTCTATTTAAGTCTGAATTTGGTAATAAGGAGTTCATGATCTGAGCCACAGTCAGCTCCTGGTCTTGTTCTTGTTGCCAGTATAGAGCTTCTCCATCTTTGGCTGCAAAGAATATAATCAATCTGATATCAGTGTTGACCACCTGGTGATGTCCATGTGTAGAGTCTTCTCTTGTCTTTTAGGTTAATTCTTGCTTAAAATTCAGAAGTTTGTGACCCCTCCTCCAGACTGTAGACTTTTCAAGGGCATACAAATGGTATTTGCTAATTTAGTTGGCAGAGAACTAGAATGTAGTCTAACATGCATTTAAGGCTTCAAGAATGGAGGGAGCCCATGCAGGAGGAAGTGACAAGTGTTGTGGGACTGGAAACCAGCAACCACAGAGGAAGCTCAAGCTGATCAGGATAATTATAGTTGGGGCTACCTAGACACCATATGCACTGTCAGTGGGAACAAACAGTGCTACTAGGAGGCCCTGTTTGGAAAAACAGACTTATCAGAAAGACTGCTCAGCATGAAGCCAGAAGGGTGGGGTCCCAGTGGCCTTTCCACCCTCTGAGTAATTCGTAGTAGGCTGGTGACATCTACCATTATTACCTAACCTTACCTTGAGCATTTACCCTTCAAAGTGAAGTGAAGGTCGCCCAGTCGCATCTGACTCTGTGTGACCCCATGGACTACAGAGTGCACAGGATTTTCCAGGCCAGAACACTGAGCGGGTAGCCTTTCCCTCCTCCAGGGGACCTTCCCAACCCAGGGATCGAACCTAGGTCTCCCTCATTGCAGGCAGATTCTTTACCAGCTGAGGCACCAGGGGAGCCCTTCAGAGATGAGAGACAAACAAGATAATACATCTGCACAGATTTTGGAAAGCATCTTTTATGAGGTTCGACATTTCTGGGACCAAACTCAATGTTTTACTGTTTCTGGCATCCCACGATCAGGGATTGGTGAAAAATAGTAAATGCGCCAAACCGTACATCAAGAGGACACTGGAGTTCTCATGCAGGTTCCAGAGGAATATTTTCAGTCTAGTCTAACCACACTTACTGTGATAATGCAATGAAGGAGACAACCATGTATTCAGAACCAGTAACTCCTGTAACTTCCTAGGCATGGCTATATTTTTCTATTAGTTTTCTGAATTGTAGAGTAGGACATTAATTCATAAGATGTAACCACCCATAACATTGTGAAAGGTGAAAGATTTCTAAATGAGTGACAAAAATAATAATAATGCAACTGTGTAAAATGTGAAATAAAACTTGTACACTTTTACATTAAGTAAAAAGTGTATACACTTTAGTTCAGTTCAATTGTGTAGGATAAAACCATAAAGTGTTCAGTAGGACCTACCAAAATTCTCTTATCCATTGCATTCACAGTGCTTAAGATCTGGATGCCCAGGTCAAATTATTATTTTTTTTTTACTCATGGTTGAGATAATGAAACACACACATGTGCTTGCACACACACACACAATTTCAACACATTTATGTCCATTTTTATTTATAATTGTGTCTCTACTTTACATTATTTTACATCTTTTCACTTGGAATTCCATTGTTTGCGTTTTAAAAAAGAAAGATAGGTGTGTGGGGGGGAGACAGATGTGGGGGGGAAGACAGGCTGTCTCTTATACACATCTAGATGTGTATAAGAGACAGCAATAAAGCAGATGTTTTTCTGGAATGGTTGAGATAATGAAACACACACATGTGCTTGCACACACACACACAATTTCAACACATTTATGTCCATTTTTATTTATAATTGTGTCTCTACTTTACATTATTTTACATCTTTTCACTTGGAATTCCATTGTTTGCGTTTTAAAAAAGAAAGATAGGTGTGTGGGGGGGAGACAGATGTGGGGGGGAAGACAGGTGTGGGGGGGAATATCTCAGTAAGTTATGTGCTTGTGCAGTTAATACTTCAGGTGGCATTACTCATGTATTTAAGTACTCATCCTTGAACCCAAGTGTGGATAAAATCTTAATAAAATGTTGACCAAGAAAAATACTCCTTATAATTAACCAAAGTCCAAACTACTTGCAGCCCAAGACAAATCTATCTGCATAAGCTATAGATTTAGGGCTTGGGAAACCTCAATTCAACTAATACTTGTGGAGAACACACTGCAAAATGCTCATTAGTTATTATCTTCACAGAACCTGTAAATTAGGGGAGACGAGAACCACATCCTCAAGGAGCAAACTCCCAGAGAAACGATCTCTATGAAGAAGGGAAACACTGTGAGTTTTTTCACATGTAATCATTGCTGTTCAGTCACTAAGCCGTGTCTGACTCTGCGGCCTCATGGACTGCAGCACGCCAGGCCTCCCTGTCCTTCACCAACTCCCAGAGCTTACTCAAACTCATGTCCACTGAGTTGGCGATACCATCCCACCATCTCATCCTCTGTCATCCCCTTCTCTTTCTGCCTTCAATCTTTCCCAGCATCTGGGTCTTTTTCAATGAATCAGCTTTAGCATCAGGTGGCCAAAGTACTGAAGCTTCAGCATCCATATGTAATTACAGCTTCCTTTATGGAAATGGATCCATTTCTTGAAAGAGCACCTATTTAAATGTATGGTTATTGGGTATTTTCCATTGCTTTTTGCCATGTGGGAGATGTGCTCTACTGTGGTTAAAAAAACAACAACAAAACCAAAAATCAAGTTCATCACAACATTTCAAAGATACTATAATTAATAACCACCGCTTAATGAGTAGCTGATGCACTCTCCACCCCGTGTGTATCTGAAATCGTGCTGAGAGCTCTAAATTATCCCTCGTGTTTCATCCTCAGTGCGGCTGCACAAGAACCCATAAATAGCAGGTGTCAGATCAGGTTCAATAGACCTGTTTCTCTCTGATTCAGCAGCCACTTCACCCACAATGCTATGCTGGCATCAGCAAAAGTAATTAGTATTATTTCTTCCAAGTGCACGTGCAGTGTGGTTACAATCATCTCAAAGTAAAAAAGTTTAATTAAAAAAGTAATTAGCCTGATGAAATAACCACCCAGGTTATATAAAAGGAATGTAAAGTATCCAGACCTGTTCAGTTGACACAAAAATAGCAACTTCACTTTCGCTAAATGAACACACGACTCTCTAAAGTCCCTGAGGGCCTACCAAACTCCTCACCTACAAAGCCCAGCCACATCACACTCACCTATGCTTTATCCTTGGACTACTCTTTCTGAGAACTTTCCGGAAGATTCCATGTTTCAGAAATGAGCAGGTTGTTCAAAGACAAGAAATGCTTAGACACAAGAAATATAATTACTACAAGTTAACAAGCATAACTGCTAAATCAGCTGGACACACTGGCTGAAAAAAATATGTTAAGGGTCATTTACTTGATGCTGTTATTTCAAAATTCTGAATTGGATTTCAATACAGCAAGCTGCAGTATAAGTAGTATGCTTGCCTTAACCAAGTTGCTTCAAATACAAATATGTCCAAGAACTCTAGAGGATGAAAATCCAATGTGAACAAGCCAACAGTGAAAAATGATAGTAGTTTAAGAAATAAATAACCATCGGCACAAATAACCATAGGCACAAAGCCCATTTAAGATTAATTCATAGCTTCAAAATAGATTCCAAGTAATGGTACAATTATAGAATTCACAGCATTCATAACCCAAAGATCTAAATTGCTTCCCCCTCTACCAAAACAAAAAAAAAAGGCAATTCAAAAATCAGGTTAAGTGTGAGTGCGAAATTAAAGCTAGTTTTCCTTCCAAGTATGGAATGAAAATGGTGCCAAATGGAAGAGAAAGAATTGCTTGTCCTCTTTTCTCTGACCCTTACAAGGAGCTTCCTTTTACATATATTTTGTATCATTACCCCATATTGTTCACACAGCCAAAGAAAAGGAATCTGTGTGTGTTTCTGATCCAGCCACAGACCTTTCCACAGAAGCAGGAAAGAAACCATTCACAGCACAATGGATATCACAGACTTGCTTTCTCCCTGCAAGGCTGAGAAATCTGTATGCAATAACCTCAAATAGGTGGGAATTTATGATCCCTACTTTTCCTGGCATATATAAAATAACAACTGAAGTAGAAAAAATAGGACAAAAGTTACCAGCTTCCTGCTTAAAAATCCATTATCAAATTTCCTTTATTCCTCATCAAAAAAGTTTATGAAAATACTTAACTATATAGATGATTAGGGGCTTTCCAGGTGGCACTAGTGGTAAGAAACATGTCTGCCAATTAGGGAGACCTAAGAGGTGGCGGTTCGATCCCCAGATCAGGAAGAGCCCCTGGAGGAGGGCATGGCAACCCGCTCCAGTATTCTTGCCTGGAGAACCCCATACACAGAGGAGCCTGGAGGGCTACGGTCCTCAGGGTCACAAAGAGTCAAATACAACTGAAGTGACTTAGCTTGCATGCATGTAGATGATCAGAGTTCACCAAAGTGTTGCTAAGCATTGGTGACAGTTTGCATTCATTGACGTTGGCAGAGCCCCGTGTTCACAATGACATCAATCCTACCTCTGCATGTGACGTGGTTTCACCAAGGCTTGCATTTTCCAAGGGAAGAAGTGTAATTCACAGCCCAGATAGAAGCACTGTCTTAAGATTCTTGGATACCTCTGTGTCTCTTTTGCTGCCTTGCATACAGGGTTATCATTACCATCTTTCTAAATTCCATATATTTGTGTTAATATACTGTACTGGTGTTCAGAACGGGCTTTTGGACTCTGTGGGAGAGGGAGAGGGTGGGATGATTTGGGAGAATGGCATTGAAACATGTATAATATCATGTAAGAAACGAATCACCAGTCTAGGTTCGATGCAGGATACAGGATGCTTGGTGCTGGTGCACTGGGATGACCCAGAGAGACGGTATAGGGAGGGAGGTGGGAGGCGGGTTCAGGATTGGGAACATGTGTACACCCGTGGCGGATTCATGTTGATGTATGGCAAAACCAATACAGTATTGTAAAGTAAAATAAAGTTTAAAAAAAAAGTACATTCTAAAAAAAAAAAAAAAAAAAGATTCAATGATCTTTGGACTTTTGATTCTTCCAATATAATCACTTCCTAACAAATTTTTAGAGGAGTGGCTTCATCTTGACTTGAAGAGAACACAGCCATGAACCAGTTCTATACAATTTTGTCACCAAATATGTATAGAGATGTCCCTGGCAGTCCGGTGGTTAGGATTTTGCCTTCCAATGCAGGGATGCAGGTTCGATCCCTGGTTGGGGACATAAGATACCACTTGCCTTGCAGCCAAGAAACCAAAACATGAAAAAGAAGCAATGTTGTAACAAATTCAATAAGGATTAAAATTGGTCAACATAAAAAAAATATTTAAAAAAGTTTTGTAACAATGTCTCAGATCCTAAGGCTGTAGTATCAAACTGTAATCAAATCTGAACCACTCATTCAGTCCAGATATCCAGTCAGTACAAGTCCGGGGTAAACACGGTTTTCTAAAAACGCTACCAAATATTTGCTGTTGAAGTCTCCTTTTCTGCAAGGTAACAGGCTTTCTGACAACATTTCAGCTTAATTCTATCATCTGTGAGTCCTTTTTAGTTATCGTGAGTCTCTCATATCCATTTTCAAATTTCAGCCTCATGTTTGGTTAAAAGCTGTCCTCTTTTAACAGGAAGCCTCATCTGATGCCACGACTCTTGTCCTCCACCCCCACCCTAGAAAGCTTCTTATTCCATGGGAGATGAGGCAGGAAGGAAGACGAGGAAGATGCTTCCTGCTGCGCCAGCCCGTGGAGACTTGGCCGTCATCTCCTGCGATTGTTCTTTATTTGAAAAGTCTCACAAATCAATAGTGAGCTTATAGATTCCTCCCTGTAATTTTCCCTGTTCAGGGAGCATCCAAGGGGGCTGCCTTTGCTGCACCCACTCCCACCATCTCCAGCTCTTCCCCAGTGTGGAGGTCTGGTCTCACCTAGCCCACAAGCCTTCAGTCCCGCCACGGCCTCTTGCTGCTGGGGTCACCTCACCCAGCGGATGGGCCTCTCTCCACGTAGATGCACTCAGCTGTGCTACGCTGGTGGTGGAGACAGAGGCTCTTCTCACAACAGCCCTGGCCTGAGCTCCACCAGGCCTCCCACGCCCAAGCAGCATCAAGTTCTCATCCAGGTCAGTGGCTGACCCACTTGCATACAAGACACAATCACTCTTCCCTGATTTACTGCTGTGTAGTCTATGGGGTCACACAGAGTTGGACACGACTGAAGTGACTTAGCAGCAGCAGCAGTAGGGAAGAACAAACTTGACTCCATATTGAACCCATTTCTTTTACTTTAACCCTTGTATTCTATTGTCCTTGCTTGAAGTTAAGAGAGTTGCCTATAGCCTGAAATATATGGGAAAGCCCATTCTCAAGGCTCTGACCTTTAAGGGGACATTCCATTCATGAAGAGCAGGGGTCCGCACCCACCGGGCCACAGGCCACGGTCCACGGCCTGTTAGGAACTGGGCCGCACGGAGGTGTTGAGGGCCAGATAGCAAGCAAAGCTTCATCTATATTTACACCTGTTCCCCATCGCTCACATCCCCTGGTCTGTGAAAAAATAGTCTTCTAAGATACAGGTCCCTGGTGGCAAAAAAGTTGGGGACCACTGATACAGAGATAAAAAGTTGCAGAACAGAGAATAACATCTGTCTTGCTGGAGAGTTACAGGAGCGTGGTGAACCGACCTACAAGGACAGCTGCAAGAGCAAAGGATTCCCGCACCAAGAAGTCTGCAATAGCCAACCACACCACCGTCCTTCCGCTAGAGACGAAACCTGAATTCTAACTCGGGAAGATGGTTCCACGGGACGCCAGGCCACCGTCTTCTAGGCCTGCCTGCCTTCCAGATAGAGTCACTATGCCTCGCCCCAACAACTCGTCACTCACTTTATTGGCCTTTTGAAAGTTCAAACTCCTACATGATTGCATTCATCGCTATGCAGCAAGCAGTACAGGCTTGGACTCAATTGCAATCTCTGTACTGTTTGACCCAAGTGACAAAGGCATATCATTTAGAAAAATTCAATTATTTCTGAAATGTGACAGAAATGTTGATATTAAGGAAATGAGCATTTTAATATATTATTAAAACCTTAAATAATGATCTAGATACTATGGTTTTTATAATAGGACAATATCCATCAGACATGTTTTTGTCGAAATAAACCTTCCTTTATTGTTTTCATTACAAATATCACTTAACGACTATAGATGGGAACAACAACAACAACAAAGGAAAACCTATAATCAATGATTTTCTGAAGGAAACAATCACCATGAGCATCTTGCAATGTAATAGTCTTCTAAAGCTATGCAGTTGTATGTGGCATTGTGCTTACTGAAATGAACGAAGTTAAAAATGAAGCTCCTGGGTCACACCAACCTCATTTTAGATGTTCAGTAGCCACATGTGACTAATGGCTACTGTACTGAGCAAAAACCAGAAAAATAGAATGTTACCCACACGACACAGAGTTGCACTGAACAGCACTGTCTATACCCCTTTTATTACACACACACAAGCATAAAATTGAAAAGAAGCTGTAATCCACGCATTTGTGATTCCTTTTATTTCCTTACAATACAGTCAGTGTAGTTAAAGGTCAACAGATACATTCGGGTGACTTTATGAACCCATCATGTTGCATGTTGAGGGTTTTTGTGTAGTCTCCAGTTGTCCTGCAAAAAAGTTCCATCTATGAATATATGATTAAGTACATGTACGTATACTGTAATATTTCCATTAAGTAAATGTATTTTAGAACAAAAACATACATTTGTTATTGCTAATGACATATATATTTTGTTTCATTTTTTGAAAACCAAAGTAGAGTCCTAACAATACAGTTTTAAAATTTAGATGTATGTTGTCAAGGCTTGCAAAGACTCAGGTGTATTTTACTTCATATACATCATTTCTAGGTTGTTAAGTATTCCAATAAAATGATAGTAAGAAGCAGGGAAATGATGATACAGGATATAAGGAATAGAAAATAGAGTGTACAAAAAAGAAATAACATCTCAAAGTGGCAGCTCTTTAAGAGGTCTAGAAAGCAACTAAGACCAAGAAGTCAGTGAGTCTCATGAAAACTTACAGATGGAATAGGAAATGGATAAGAAATTAGGAAAAGCCTAGACAGTATTAGTAATATGATGAAGAAAATGATCCTTCATTTAAAAAATTTCCAGGAAAAAATTTCAAAGCCATCAAGAATGTCAAAATCAAATATAAAGCAAGCTAAATCATATTATGTACTCATTCCAACCTCACAGAAAGGTAAAATGTATTATGTATTCATTCAAATCCCAAAGAAAGACAATGCCAAAGAATGTTCAAACTACTGCACAATTGCACTCATTTCACACGCTAGCAAAGTAATGCTCAAAATTCGCTAAGCTAGGCTTCATGAGTATGTGAACAAGAACTTTAAAATGTTCAAGCTGGATTTAGAAAAGGCATCAAATTGTCAATGTTCGTTGGATCATAGAAAAGGCAAGAGAATTCCAGAAAAACATCTACATCTACTTCATTGACTATGTCAAAACCTTTGTGTGGATCACAGCAAACTGTGGAAAATTCTGAAAGAGATGGGACTACCAGACCACCTGACCTGCCTCCTGAGAAATCTGTATGCACGTCAGGAAGCAACAGTTAGAACTGGACATGGAACAACAGACTGGTTCCAAATAGGAAAAGGAGTATGTCAAGGCTGTGTATTGTCACCCTGCTTATTTAACTTATATGCAGAATATATCATGAGAAATGCTGGACTGGAAGAAACACAAGCTGGAATCAAGATTGCTGGGAGAAATATCAATAACCTCAGATATGCAGATGACACCACCCTTATGGTAGAAAGTGAAGAGGAACTAAAGAGCCTCTTGATGAAAGTGAAAGTGGAGAGTGAAAAAACTGGCTTAAAACTCAACATTCAGAAAACGAAGATCATGGCATCCAGTCCCATCACTTCATGGCATATAGGCGGGGAAACAATGGAAACAGTGACAGACCTTGATTTTCTTTGGCTCCAAAATCACTGAGGATAGTGACTGCAGCCATGAAATTAAAAGAAATTTGCTCCTTGGAAGAAAAGCTATGATCAACCTAGACAGCATATTAAAAAGCAGAGACATTACTTTGCTGACAAAGGTCTGTGTAGTCAAAGCTATGGATTGGTCGACCAGTAGTCATGTATGGATGTAAGAGCTGGACCATAATGAAGGCTAAGCACTAAAGTTTTGATGCTTTTGAACTGTGGTGTTGGAGAAGACCCTTGACTAACCCTTGGACTGCAAGGAGGTCCAACCAGTCCATCCTAAAGGAGATCAGTCCTGAGTGTTCATTGGAAGGACTGATGCTGAAGCTGAAACTCCAATACTTTGGCCAATTGATGTGGAGAAGTGACCCATTAGAAAAGACTCTGATGCTGGGAAAGACTGAAAGCAGGAGGAGAAGGGGACAACAGAGGATGAGATGGTTGGATGACATCACCAACTCAATGGACATGAATCTGAGCAAGCTCCAGGAGATGGTGAAAGACAGGGAAGCTTGGCGTGCTGCAGTCCATGGGATCACAAAGAGTCGAACGCAACTGTGACTGAACAATGAACAAAATGTATTATGACTTTGCATCATTTGTAGAGTATGAGAAAAGATCATTCATTAGTCCTCAACCCAAGGAACAAATAAAAAATGTTTAGTACACTGTATGACTGAATATCACAAATTTAAGCATCAAGTCTGTTGAAAAATATATTTCAAAATCACAAAGTACAGAAGCTATGACATACGAAAAGCTATACTACCACAAATGGACACATATCTGAGTAAATGCTCTGTGTTATCCTTTCAGTGTTACTTACATTTTCTACCTGGAGACTACTTCTTTCCCAAGAACAAACATGGAATAAAAATGTAGTGGAAAAATGAAAAGTTTTAATCTGTGGATATCTATGCATCTGTGCAGAGCCCATGTGCATGTTCTAATCAGTCTGAGATTGAATTACTCTGCATTCCAAGAACTAGCTGAAGGTGGAAATTGAGAGGTAGAATCAGGAAAATGCTGTGTAACAGAAGTATCTGTTGTGTACATCACAGATGTCCTGTTTTTCTTGATTACTGAGCATTTGTAAGATGGTCTATGCATGAAATAGCCACTGCACAGGAGGTATAGTTTGATAAATATGGCATGCAAAAGTTCACATACATTGCTGCTTTGCGTGTTATCTTTGTGTGATTTTTCTTACAGAATCAACTTTACTTCTTAAAGAATGCGTTTCATATGGGGCACTTGGAGGTGGAGCAGTACATAGGTAAGGCAGAGGAGATGAACAGAAGAGAGGCCGCACTCAAGAGTGTGCCTTCCTCGTGGCCACAGAGGCTCCTGATAATAATTATCCAGCATGTATGCAAGAGTAGGACCATAAAGAAGGCTGGGCACCGAAGAACTGATGCTTTTGAACTGTGGTTTTGGAGAAGACTCTTGAGAGTCCCTCAGACTGCAAGGAGATCCAACCAGTCCATTCTAAAGGAAACCAACCCTGAATACTCATTGGAAGAACTGATTCTGAATCTCTAATACTTTGGCCACTTGCTGCAAAGAGCCAACTCATTAGAAAAGACCCTGATGCTGGGAAAGACTAAAGGAAAGGGGAGAAGGGGACGACAGAGGATGAGATGGTTGGAAGGCATCACCGACTCAATGGACACAAGTCTGAGGAACTCCGGGTGATGGTGAAGGGCAGGGAAGCCTGGTATGCTGCCGTCCATGAGATCAGAGGCAGAGACGACCGAATGGCTGAACAACAGCAAGGCCTCCCGCGCTAGAATTCTGTTTCCCAACCAATTGTAAAGCCAAGAGCTCAGCAAATGTAAAGATATGGTTGCAAGAATCAAAAGGAGACTAGACAAATAGGTGTAAGGACAGATGGATAAATAGAGTGTTGTCAATTCACCACGCCATGTCCAACTTTTTTGGATGGATACATGGATGAATGGATATACAGACAAAAAAGATGGCTGGATGGATAGACAGACAGACAGAGGATTGTTACAGCATAATTCCTTCATATACAAGGACAGAGGAATGTATAACATCTACAGGCACAAATCAGAGATAAGGCTGTTCCATTGGGATATTTTTTCTGAGTCTAGTCCATTCAAGGTTATCCTCAATTACATGTAATTATATATATTACAAAGCAAGTCTTTGGTAAAATATTTAAAAGAGAGGGAAAATGATATGAAATATCAAGAACAAGAGAGGTAACAGAATCAGAGTCTACCATTTAGTGAGCAAAACATTTGCTCTCCAGACAACGTCCTTTTGGTACATTGGTACAAGGAGTGAGACAGTGAGTCAGAATAGGACCCATATGGTTGTGAGAATATTAATTATATGAAAAGTGCAGGAATAAGCACAGAAAAAGAAAATCCCATCATTGAGATTATCGGGAAGCTCACACACATAATTACACAGTACTTTTCCAGTCTTAACACAATGAAGCCTTCAGATAGGAAGAAAAATAGACCAAAGCATATCATTATCCCCAAATTGCTAAATGAACTCAAAGTGTTTTACAAGTTTAGAGAAGTTTTATAAAGGAGGAAATTCAGAGCAGCCCTGAATTACAATAACAACTATGTTAAGAAATATATGTAGTTGGGATTAATTTTCTCACTGACCCTCTATTACCTTTTATTTAGACATAAGTCAAACTAAATTCACTTACTGCCTAAAAATTACTTTCATGTTCTTAATAACTTTTTTTTAATATGGTCAGTTTTAAGGTGACTTTGGGCCATCGAGTAAGGCTGTATTTTCATAGTGCTTATATTACCATACAGCACAGTATCAGTTAGAATATGCTGTGGTATGCTACAGTAACAAAAATCCCAAAATCTCAGTGACTCAAAGAGGCAACGACTGACTTCTTGCTCATAAAATGTGTTCATCCTAGGTCAGCAAGCCTCCATTCCAGCGCATCCTGGCTCGGGATCACAGCTACCAAAGCCTCGACCATCTGAAACACCTTTGGTCTCCGTGAACCTAACAAACCACCTACCAGCTTTTAATGCCTTCTGCCGGAGAGTGACACATGACTTCCATCCACATGTTCTCAGCCACAGCAAACAACCTGTCATAACCTAACTTCAAGGGGGTGGAGAACTGCAATCCTTCCAGACGTTTGGGAAGAAGAGACAAAATACTAGGGAACCAATTAAACCACGATTGTACTGGATATGCCATAGTCTAAGTGGTTTCTTGCCTCCTTTTTCAGTTGGCTTTGAGCTCCTGGAAATAAAACGTTGAATCTCATCTATATTTCTAAGATGTGTGATTCATAACCTTATACAGTATTGGGTACTCAATCAGCACTGCTGAATGAAAACCAGAGATAGCCAGCAGCATCAAATATTTCAACATGTTCAGGAAGAAATGATACCCAGAAGACCTTTGGATTTGACACAAAGGTCATGCGTGATCATGGAAAAGCGTCTCAGAAGCATGACAAATCAAGGAGAGAAAAGGAAGGGGATGCGTGGAGGTTGCCCTTCCCAAGCCTGACCGTGATGCCAAAGAGAGACTTAGCGCAGCTGCTCAAAGGAAGCTATTCTTCATAAAAAGAAGAGGTGAGCAGCTCTGGAGGCAGGGGCAGAAGGAGAGGGAGAGTAAGGTTTAAGAGAGTGAGGGATGGATGCAGGGTCTCAGAGGCACCGGGCAGAAGTGTGACATGAAACAGGTGAGCAAGGGTGGGGTTGGAAATCCTTCTGTGATAGAGACGTGATCTGGACGGTTGCGAGTCAAGTTGCGATGGGAAATGAGAGAAGGGGCATAGGAAAATGCGCCTAATGGTCTCTATCTCATCTGAGAAGCTGAACCCAGATCACTTTCTGAATATGGGGGCAGGCACTGGACAGAAGACGTGGCATGGAGGACCAGATCGGACAGGCACGACGTGGAAGGGAAGTGGGAGAACAGAGGAACAGCAGTGGAGACGGATGTCCAGCTGGAGTGAACTTTTAAAGGGCAAAGCAAACACTCATCTCTTCAGTTACCAGAATCATCTATATGACTTAATGACTCGACGGCACGGCCCTCCAAACCAGCTGGTTAAAACTCAGGCCCACACCCCAAAAAATGCCAGCGGATGACCCCTTTCTATCATTCAACAAAAATAAATGTGATGCTTTGACTCCCTGGGTGAGAAAAGTCTAAAACTATGGTTGGCCATTTTGACTTAGCAGTTGGGAGCAACATAAAAATAGAATTGTGGAATGACTTCTCAAAGTGGTCATTTTCCATCTACTCTCTTTGGGCAACGCTACAAGGAGACTGCAACTGATTCAACTCACTTAAACATACTCAGAAGTGTTAACATGTAACTTCCAAGGTTTTCTCCTTCCAATACGTCCTTAAAAATGAGCTGGTATTAGCCTTTTAAAGGAAGGAAAAATAAAACAGCTTTTGCATTTTCCTCAAAAATAAAGCTAAATTTTCCTAAATATATGCAGATATTCTGCTACCCTGGGCATATTGATGGAATTTAGTTTTAGTCTTAGCAATCGTGAGGTATGAAAAATAAATGTAACAACACTAATTAACTTCAGGACCTTGGCTCGGTTCCCATGATTCTTAATGTATGACAATAACAAAGCAATCAGGTTGGTATCTGCAGTTTAAATGCACAGAAATAGTTAAACTCTGAGAAAACAGCGCTGGTATTGAAAGAGTCAGGTCGAAAAGAAGTGAAGCTGAATTTTGGAAGGAAATGATCAACTCAATATGAGATGACAGCGGGAATTCCAGGAGAAATGACAGGCGATGAGGTCCTAGAGAGACAGCAAATCTCTCCCTGCTATGGAAATTAGTCATGAGTCATGTGTAAGCAAACCAGTGTATCATATCACTTATGATGCTTGGCCATATGACTTATTTTCATGGGTTATAAGAGACGATTAGCTGCAGGCAGCATAGTTTTCAAGAAAAGCGCATTTTTAAGGTAGGTTTCGGTTCTCGAAATTGTTAATGGGACCACTTTTTTACTTGAATGGAAGGCTAAAGAAGGACAGACAGAATGACAAGAGGGTCTGGGATTACCATGATTATTAAAGTCACAGCACCTGACCACCTTCAAAAATGTCTCCTTTGCGGGCTATTCCCAGTGTTATCACGGAAAGTCTTCACAGTGGACCCCCCATAGCTTGTTTCACTTCCTGAAAAGTCCCCGAACTAACAGAGCAAGGGTCAAATAAACCTTTGCTCTGTGTGTGTGCCTGTATGTTAATCGCTGTTGTGTCTGACTCTTTGCTACCCCATGGGACTAGCCCACCAGGCTCCTCTGTCCACGGGATTTCCCAGGCAAGAAGAGCAGAATGGGTGGCCATTTCCTTCTCCTGGGGATCGTCCCAACCCAAGGATCAAACCCAGGTCACCTGCATGCAGGCAGATTCCTCACCACTGAGTTGCTTGGGAAGCCCAGACTTTGCCTGACTATTTTAAAAGCATAGTTTCTTTCTTCAAAACCCATGCCTGGTGATTGTATTATTTTGGGCCAAACCTCTTTTACTATTTTCCACAAAAGAATGCCAAGCCATCCTCAAATTAACCTTTCAATGACTTCTAAACTACTTTAGTTTGTAGACACACACACACACACACGCACGCACACACACGCACACAGCCATATTCATGGAATCAGTAGCACAAGGCTAGTGTCAGACACAAGAAGTACTGCACAGCGCAC
>SJYX01014695.1:307512-325280 GCA_006410675.1 Oreotragus oreotragus
ACTCTTCTTTATGGAACGTAAAAAATTTCACTCAACCTACTAAAAAGTCATCAATTAGATAGTAACTGAGCTGTGTCTCCTTTATTTAAGAGAGAGACATTGATAAAACATATCAAAATCTGAGAAATGACACTGTTGTATTTAAGGCAATTTTTAGGGTATCTTTAGGCTATTTAGCTCAACTTTCTACAAGTTCTGTATCTACCGTGTGTGAGTGTGTGTGTGTGAGTGTGTGTGAGTGTGAGTGTGTGTGAGTGTGTGAGTGTGCTCTTAGTCATGTCAACTCTGCGACCCCATGGACTAACCCTCTAGGCACCTCTGTCCATGGATTCCAGGCGAGACTACTGGAGTGGGCTGCCGTTTCGTACTCTAGAGCTATTACATGGCAGGACGTAGTTGTTTATTCATTCAACAAGTGTTTGGGGACATCTACTTTGCTCAAGACACTGACAAACGTTTCCGGAGGTAGAAAGATTAATAAAACACAGCCTCCACCATAATGGGATTATATTTATTATTATCTCAATTTCTGATGCTCAGGGTGACCTATAAAGAACTGAATTATCAAGAGAAATCCAAGCTCACTCACTGCACCTGACTTACTAATTCTTTAGGCAGATACAGGCTTGCCCACAACTCCTACTCCAGAGATACTCTTCCCATTTCTCAAAGGGATCCATTTTCTCAGGTTCCCTAAAGAGTCCAGCTGATTCCAGCTTTCAACTCATCACAAAGAATATGGGTATGGGGAATTTGTCAAAGGAAGTGGGCTCAACTCACTGGCAAGCAAGCACAGTCAGAGGGTCGTTAAAAGGGCAAAATTTATAAAGCATTGTCTAAGGGTATATGGCGGGGAAGGCAATGGCACCCCACTCCAGTACTCTTGCCTGGAAAAATCCCATGGATGGAGGAGCCTGGTGGGCTGCAGTCCATGGGGTCACTAAGAGTCAGACACGACTGAGTGACTTCACTTTCACTTTTCACTTTCATGCATTGGAGAAGGAAATAGCAACCCACTCCAGTGTTCCTGCCTGGAGAATCCCAGAGGCGGGGGAGCCTGATGGGCTGCTGTCTCTGGGGTCACACAGAGTAGGACACAACTGAAGCGACTTAGCAGCAGCACCAAGGGGTATATGGCACCCCCAACCTGCTGGAAATTGAAAAGTCTGAAGTTAAGCCAGACCAGAAGGCATCCCAGTAACTACACTGCTCAGTGTTTTGTAAGCAAGATTCCTATGAAAGGCTCTGCTAGGTAAAGAACAAGGACGTAGTTCACCACACCGTTCAGTTCGCTCCAGCAGGACTCACAGCAAAAATCGTCCTCGGCCTCAGTAGGAGGAATGGTCTGTCATCCCAAACAGCAGAATTCTGACAATATACCTCCATGGGTCTGAGGGTTGTTTAAAAACATGGGTCAAATTTATGAACCATATCCTCCCAGTAGATACTCTGAGCATGAGTTGGCATATCCTTATATAGCTTTCCTCTTCTTAAGGAAATTTCTTCTTATCAGGAGCTTGCAAATGATTAATTGATTTCTCAATTCTTTGAAGTATAACTCAAATACAGACAAGTGCATAAACTGTATATTCGAACTGCTGAATTTTTACAAGTGAAGAGACCCATGTAATCATCACCCAAGTCTGGAAACATTTTCAGCACCTTACCCTCTCCCTCACCAATAACCATGATGTACCATTAAGTTCGTTTTGCTTCATTTTGAATGTTACATAATCGAATCATGCTTTAGGAGGGCTTCTGGCCTTTGTTAGTCAACATCATGTTTGGAAGATCACTCATATTTTAGTCTATAATTGCAGTTTATTCATTCTCATCCTAGTCTCTTTAATTTAACAACATTTTCCATTGTTTTTAAAACTTCTTAAGCCCATTAACAAAAAAGTTAAAAAAAAAAAAAAAGACAATGGTTTCTTCACTATGATGTCAAAGGCACAGGCAACAAGCCAAAGAAAAAAAATAGGTAAATTGGACTTCTTGAAATTTTTTTTAATTGTCCATCAAAAGACACTATCACCAGAATATAAAGGCAACATACAGAATGGGGAATGTTTGCAGATTATATGCCTAATTATGAACTAGGTTCTAGAATGTATTGTTCAGTCACTTAATCATGTCCAGCTTTTTATGACCCTATGGACTGTAGCCCACCAGGCTCCTCTGTCCATGGGATTTCCCAGACAAGGATATTGGAGTGGGCTGCCATTTATTTCCTCTCCAGGGGATCTTCCCGACCCATGGATAGAACCTACTTCTCGGGCATTGGCAGGCAGATTCTTTACCACTGAACCACCAACCAGAAAACCAAACGACCCAATTCAAATATAAGCAAATAACTTGAATAGACATTTCTCCAAAGAAGATATGTAAATGGTCAGCAAAGACATAAAAAGATGTTCCACCTACTAGTCATCAGAGAAATGCAAATTAAAACTACGGTGAGACACCACCTCGTGCCTTAATGGGCTTTAATACAGGCTTCTGGATAAGCCAGTTACAGAACAGGAGTGTTGGCAGGTCTTGGAGAAGTTGGAACCCTTTTGTATTCAGAATGTAAAATGGTAGAGCCACTGAGGAAAATATTGCGGGGGTCCCTCAAAAAGTTTAAAGTAGGATGAACACATGACCCAGCAATCCCACCTCAGGATATACTCCAAAGGCAGCGAACGCAGCCTCAAAGAGATGTTGACACAGCTCTGTGGGCAGCGGCGCCACTCACAGTAAGCTAAGCGTGGAAGCCACGCAAGCAGCCATCAACAGGTGACTGGACAAGCAACATGTGGTCCAGAGAAATGTATTCAGAATGTAAAATGGTAGAGCCACTGAGGAAAATATTGCGGGGGTCCCTCAAAAAGTTTAAAGTAGGATGAACACATGACCCAGCAATCCCACCTCAGGATATACTCCAAAGGCAGCGAACGCAGCCTCAAAGAGATGTTGACACAGCTCTGTGGGCAGCGGCGCCACTCACAGTAAGCTAAGCGTGGAAGCCACGCAAGCAGCCATCAACAGGTGACTGGACAAGCAACATGTGGTCCAGAGAAATGGGCTGTTTCCTGCAAGATGCAGTCTATACATACAACGGAATGTTCGCTTCCTTAAAAGGAAGGTAATTCCGACATATGCTACCACCTGGATGAGCGTTGAGGACACTGTGCTAAGTGAGATAAGCCGGTTACAAAAAGGCAAACCCGACCTCATCCCACGTAAAGTATTTAGAGTAGTTGAAATCAGACAGAATGGTGGTTACTAGGGGTGGAAGGGAAAGAGGAATGAGGAGCTGCTGTTTAATGGGTATAGAGAGAGCTTTAGTTTTACAAGAAGAAAAGAACTCTGGAGACATGGGCGGGGGGCGGGGAACAGATTGCACGAGGTGGATGTACTCAATACCGCAGCTCTGCACGCTCCAAAACAGCTATGATGGTCAATTTCACATTGTACGGATTTCGCTACTAAAAAATTGGGAAAAAGGTAAAGAATAAATAAAGGACTTCCCTGGTGGTCTGGTAGATAAGAATCCGCATCTCCACTGTAGGTGTGTGATCTCTGGTTAGGAAACTAAGGTCGAAAATCCCCCAGGCTATGACGCACAGCCAAAAAATAATAATTAAAAACAGTGTCTGTTCACTAAGGCCTAAAATTAACTAATGCCTGTTAGAAAAAGAAATGTGAAAAGTAAAGAATTCCAAAGAAAAGTTCTTAATTCTCAGTTAAACCAAAAGTCCAATTCACCACAACGTTTTAGTAATTGATATTTTTAATTATGTTATGTGACTGATGAAATTCTGTTTCTTTCTCTAAAATTTTACCTTTGTGTCTTTCATTAAATTTGCTCCTGATTCTCTATTTTATTTCAAGGCGTATATGACACAACTGGGGAAGGCAATGGCACCCCACCCCAGTACTCTTGCCTGGAAAATCCAATGGACAGAGTAGCCTGGTGGGCTGCAGTCCATGGGGTCGCTAACAGTCGGACAGACTGAGCAACTTCACTTTCGCTTTACTCTTTCATGCATTGGAGAAGGAGATGGCAACCCACTCCAGTGTTCTTGCCTGGAGAATCCCAGGGACGGGGGAGCCTGGTGGGCTGCCGTCTATGGGGTCACACAGAGTCGGACACGACTGAAGTGACTTAGCAGCAGCAGCAGCAGCATGACACAACCAGAAAGAACAGGGTGCAGAAGCTCTCCCTTCCTGGCTGGGCGTATGGTAGTCCTTGGCTCAGCTTCTTATCTCCAAAGTGGCTTTAGTAGTAATTGTTTGCTCCCCAAAGTTCAAGGTCTAACATAAAGAGCCAACTATACTTAATAAAAGTGCCCACTAGTATCTGTCAGAAAGCGTGAAGTCGCTCAGTTGTTGGACTCCTTGCGATCCACAGTTGGTAGCCCTCCAGGCCCCTCTCTCCATGGAATTCTCCAGGCAAGAGAAGAATACTCGAGTGGGCTGCCATCCCCTTCTCCAGCGGATCTTCCTGACCCAGAGACTGAGCCTGGGTCTCCAACATAGCAGGCAGGTTCTTTCCCATCTGAGCCACCCGGGAAGCCCAGTTGTGTAGAATCAGTTCAGTTCAGTCGCTCAGTCCTGATCGACTCTTGGTGACCCCATGGACTGCAGCACGCCAGGCCTCCCTGTCCATCACCAACTCCCAGAGCTTGCTGAAATGCATGTCCATTGTGTCAGTGATGCCATCCAACCATCTCATCCTCTGTCGTCCCCTTCTCCTCCCGCCCTCAATCCTTCCCAGCATCTGGGGCTTTTCCGATGAGTCAGTTCTTCGCATCAGCTGGCCAAAGTATTGGAGTTTTGGCTTCAGCATCAGTCCTTCCAATGAACATTCAGGACTGATTTTGTAGAATAATGTTGTGTAGTGCTGTGTAGTTGAATAGCTGTGTAGAATAGTGTTATTTATATACTAGACATGCTACCAAATGCAAGTTCCTGTGCGCAAGGAACTTTCAGACAAAACAAATGGAAACGTGGGAGTTTGGAGCAGAGAAAGATTTACTGCAGATCCAGGCAAGGAGAATGGGGGGGGGGGCTGTGCCCCACTAAATCCCCTCTGAACTCCTCAGAGGGTTTTGGCAAAGCATTTTTAAGAGCCGGGTGAGGGGGTCGTCCCAGGGTTTATGCTCAGCTCAAGCACAGTTCTCTCAGGGGATGATGGTGATCAATCCTTAGGCACCAGAAGGTTTGGGGACCACGTGCTCAAGATCATCAGGCACTTCACTTCTCCCATTTGGCTGTGGCTTTAGCATCTGAAAACGCCTCTGAGATACCGTTATCTGGGTATTTCAGAGATGAGCAACAGCAGAGGCTACAGGGGAGGGATCTGTGCCTGGAAGGCTCAGGGGATCCCGCTCGGTTACAGACATCCCATGAGCCCTGTCTCGCTTTTCCTGCTGCTGTTGGCTATATCCCCAGCACAAGCATTCTGTAAGCACACAGTGATCACCCGTTAGTTACTGACTGCATTCTGTGAAAATGCAATGAACAGAAAAGAATCAAATGCCCTGAACTCTGTGGTCCAAAATTAGGTCCAAATTTAAACATAAATTAAGAAAATATACTTTATTTTCATTTTTAACTTTTAATTTTGTATTGGGTACAGCTGACTCTATACAGTTGATGCTTTCGAACTGTGGTGTTGGAGAAGACTCTTGAGAGACCCTTGGACTTCAAGAAGATCCAACCAGTCCATCCTAAAGGAAATCAGTCCTGAATATTCATTGGAAGAACTGATGCTGAAGCTGAAACTCCAATACTTTGGCCAGGTGATGTGAAGAACTGACTCATTTGAAAAGACCCTGATGCTGGGAAAGATTGAAGGTGGGAGGNGGTGGGCTGCAGTCCATGGGGTCGCTAACAGTCGGACAGACTGAGCGACTTCACTTTCGCTTTACTCTTTCATGCATTGGAGAAGGAGATGGCAACCCACTCCAGTGTTCTTGCCTGGAGAATCCCAGGGACGGGGGAGCCTGGTGGGCTGCCGTCTATGGGGTCACACAGAGTCGGACACGACTGAAGTGACTTAGCAGCAGCAGCAGCAGCATGACACAACCAGAAAGAACAGGGTGCAGAAGCTCTCCCTTCCTGGCTGGGCATATGGTAGTCCTTGGCTCAGCTTCTTATCTCCAAAGTGGCTTTAGTAGTAATTGTTTGCTCCCCAAAGTTCAAGGTCTAACATAAAGAGCCAACTATACTTAATAAAAGTGCCCACTAGTATCTGTCAGAAAGCGTGAAGTCGCTCAGTTGTTGGACTCCTTGCGATCCACAGTTGGTAGCCCTCCAGGCCCCTCTCTCCATGGAATTCTCCAGGCAAGAGAAGAATACTCGAGTGGGCTGCCATCCCCTTCTCCAGCGGATCTTCCTGACCCAGAGACTGAGCCTGGGTCTCCCACATAGCAGGCAGGTTCTTTCCCATCTGAGCCACCAGGGAAGCCCAGTTGTGTAGAATCAGTTCAGTTCAGTCGCTCAGTCCTGATCGACTCTTGGTGACCCCATGGACTGCAGCACGCCAGGACTCCCTGTCCATCACCAACTCCCAGAGCTTGCTGAAATGCATGTTCATTGTGTCAGTGATGCCATCCAACCATCTCATCCTCTGTCATCCCCTTCTCCTCCCGCCCTCAATCCTTCCCAGCATCTGGGGCTTTTCCGATGAGTCAGTTCTTCGCATCAGCTGGCCAAAGTATTGGAGTTTTGGCTTCAGCATCAGTCCTTCCAATGAACATTCAGGACTGATTTTGTAGAATAATGTTGTGTAGTGCTGTGTAGTTGAATAGCTGTGTAGAATAGTGTTATTTATACACTAGACATGCTACCAAATGCAAGTTCCTGTGCGCAAGGAACTTTCAGACAAAACAAATGGAAACGTGGGAGTTTGGAGCAGAGAAAGATTTACTGCAGATCCAGGCAAGGAGAATGGGGGGGGGGGGCTGTGCCCCACTAAATCCCCTCTGAACTCCTCAGAGGGTTTTGGCAAAGCATTTTTAAGAGCCGGGTGAGGGGGTCGTCCCAGGGTTTATGCTCGGCTCAAGCACAGTTCTCTCAGGGGATGATGGTGATCAATCCTTAGGCACCAGAAGGTTTGGGGACCACGTGCTCAAGATCATCAGGCACTTCACTTCTCCCATTTGGCTGTGGCTTTAGCATCTGAAAACGCCTCTGAGATACCGTTATCTGGGTATTTCAGAGATGAGCAACAGCAGAGGCTACAGGGGAGGGATCTGTGCCTGGAAGGCTCAGGGGATCCCGCTCGGTTACAGACATCCCATGAGCCCTGTCTCGCTTTTCCTGCTGCTGTTGGCTATATCCCCAGCACAAGCATTCTGTAAGCACACAGTGATCACCCGTTAGTTACTGACTGCATTCTGTGAAAATGCAATGAACAGAAAAGAATCAAATGCCCTGAACTCTGTGGTCCAAAATTAGGTCCAAATTTAAACATAAATTAAGAAAATATACTTTATTTTCATTTTTAACTTTTAATTTTGTATTGGGTACAGCTGACTCTATACAGTTGATGCTTTCGAACTGTGGTGTTGGAGAAGACTCTTGAGAGACCCTTGGACTTCAAGAAGATCCAACCAGTCCATCCTAAAGGAAATCAGTCCTGAATATTCATTGGAAGAACTGATGCTGAAGCTGAAACTCCAATACTTTGGCCAGGTGATGTGAAGAACTGACTCATTTGAAAAGACCCTGATGCTGGGAAAGATTGAAGGTGGGAGGAGAAGGGGACCACAGAGGATGAGATGGTTAGATGGCATCACCGACTCAATGCACATGAGTTTGAATAAACTCCAGGAGTTGGTGATGGAAAGGGAGGCCTGGCATGCTGCAGTCCACGGAGTCGCCTAGAGTCGGACATGACTGAGCAACTGAACTGAACTGATAGCCCATTAACAATGCTGTGAGAGTTTCAGGTGAACAGTGAAGGGATTCAGCCATACATATACATGTATCCATTCTCCCCCAAACTCCCCTCCCATCCACCCTGCCACATGACACTGAACAGAGGTCCCTGCGCTACTCAATAGGTGCTTGTTGGTGATGCAATTCAAATACAGCAGTGTGTACATCTCTGTCGTGATATGAAATTTCTGGTCCTTTCTGCACTTTCCACAATTTAGTTATGCCAGTTCTGGTATCTCATCATACATCTACCACCAAAGAAAAATAGGAGGAGGATGATTGTTATAGGCAAAATACCATGTACTCCTCTCGGTTACTTCAAACCCGAATCCCTGAAACTGGCAAATATCATGTTTTTTGGGGGAAAGGGTCTTTGCAGATGTGATTAAGCTAAGGATCTTAAAATGGGAAATCATCCTGGCTATCAGCGTAGGCCCTACATACAGTCCTTGAGCTTCCTTAGAGAAAAGCACAGAGAGGCCAGACTCCCAGAGGAGAAGGTGGTGGGAAGGCAGAGGCCGAGGGGGGCGAGGGGGGCGAGGGGGGCGAGGGGACCGCAGACGACGCAGCGTCTGCAGCCACGGGAGCTGCAGGAGGCAAGGTACAGCTGCCCCCTCGAGCATCCTGACAGCCGTGGTGACACGCTGATCTGGGTCCAGAGACACAGACTCCTGGCTTCTGACCTCCGGAACTGGGAGAGAATACGTTTCTGATGTTTTAAGCTGCCAAGTTGGTAGACATTGGGTTCAGGAGTCACAGGAAACGTGAAGATGATTAAAAACAATTGACATCAATGGCAAATTCACTTTGTACTGGACACTATTTGAAGCACTTTATGTGTGCTTCAAATATTAAAGCACCATATATACACAGACACACACACACATGTATCTTATTAAGCCTTCAATCCACCTATGTGATAGAGTGTTTATTATCACCATTTTATAGATGAGGACGTGGAGTCCAAGAGCTGTACAAAAAGCTCATGAAGTTCTCACAGCTTTTAAGGAACAGACAAGGAGGTAAACGCGGGCATTCTGCTTCTCGAGTTCACGCCCTTAAATGTTACACCTTGTTAACCGACTATTTTGTCTCTGTGAGTTTAATGCCATATTTTACTATGAGTGTAAAATATGTGACCACCTGGGAATCAGTCCAGCAGCTTAAATCTCTGTTCTTTAAATTCTTGTTGCTCTGGACAGATTTGGTACCCAGGCTAAACTCTCAGAAGTTGTCCTCAACAAAATGCAATTTAAAATCTCAATTTTTCAAGATGCCTTCTAGAGTTTTGTGTGTATTCCTCTGTTTAAGTGGAAGTAAAGATATTATAAGAACATTCACTCACTTTTCTTTCATTTCTTGAGGGTAGATGAAAGATTATTAAAGGAGAAAGAAATCTCTAATAATTTCACTAATACATTATAAAATAGTGAATACCTCTTTAGATATAAAAACAGAATACAAGACAAGATCACGAAAAACCTAAACTGAGAACATCTGACCCCATGTTATGAGAAACCCTGAGGAAAATCCTCAAATAGACTTTTCTAATACTAAACT
Organism: Oreotragus oreotragus; assembly: GCA_006410675.1. NCBI lineage: Eukaryota > Metazoa > Chordata > Mammalia > Artiodactyla > Bovidae > Oreotragus > Oreotragus oreotragus. The sequence continues at coordinate 317,005 of SJYX01014695.1, forward strand.
GTAATAACATTTTTTTTCTTCTCATGGAGACAGACTGGGTTAAACTCAGGATATTCCAAGATGGGTACTGTTTGAAGATGGGCAACATGACTGTGTGGAAGGAAAATAAGGACTCCTTCATGGCAAACTTCTCACTTAAAACACCTGCATAGAAGTGTTGCCTACTTGCCTCTGGAGGACACTGTAGGTGACGTAATAAAGCCAGTAAGTTGTCTACATGGCCCTCTTCCAATCTAGGACTGTGTTCTAGCACCCTATCTCAGTCCATCAGTTAGGAGTATGAGAGTCTTCAGCCTAGACAGAATCCTAGAAGTGGTCTAGAATTACCCCGGTGGGATTAAAAATCACATTTAAAATGGAATAAAGACGGTGAAGGAATCTGATTCACCTCAGCCTCTCAGTATCTTCACACGTTTTTCTCATTGCAGTTTTTCTGTTAAAGTTAAGGCTAGGTTATTCCAGAAAGGGGAGTGATTGCTAATTTTAGTAGGCCCTAGAAGATATAAATTAATACTTTTTTAATGTGCTGGAATTTTAAAACTGATCTACAATGCGTTATTCACTGGTTCAAAAGATTAGTTATGTTTAAGAATTCTCAGCCTGCACTCGATTTGAGCTGCTCTAGGCTTCCTAAGAGGTTATTTAAGTACTTGCTTGGTTCATTTTATTCAAACTCTCACTTTACAGCCCTTGTCAAAAAACGAAGAAGTGTCATCCACCTCGAGTTCTAAGCTCTCGAAACATTCAAAATTATATATCCTTCCCCAATATTAGTTTCTTCAAACTGTGATGTCAGTGTGACTGATGCTTATGCAGTTTAAGTCACTTTGCAGAGATCTGATTGTTCAAATCACCAGATAATATAAAAACCAATTAGTCTTACTATGCACATATTGAATTTTAAAAACACAGGAGTACATGTTCATGTAATTATAAGGTTAACTCATTTATAAGACTCTCACTGTCATAAAATATTTTGCAATTCAAGTTTATAATTAGTTTCAAAACTTTACTTCTAAGGTTAAATATACTAGCCTCTATAACAACCTCATTATTTCAAAAACAAACAAAACCTCCAGGCAAGTTATTACGGTGCTATTTTTATACTCCTGATAAAATGCTTACAGATTCAGAAACGTATTATTTTTAGTAGTCAAAATATATGTTTAAGACTTCAACCATATCAAAAGACAACAATGTATATATCATGTGATGTTAAGTTACTACTAGAAAATACAACTTAACTCAAACAGTAGAGAAGCTATGGCAACAACCATTAGTTTACAGGTAAATGTCAGTTTATTTGAAAACATTAAGATCTCATGCAAATGAAGTGAAACATAGCAAAAGATCTTCCTCAAAGATCCTCTACTGCCCAAAGCTGCTCCCACTTCTGAAATATTAACAGCAGAGTGTCCCAACAGATTTATACACTTTTATTTGAAAATTTCATATGTAGAGTCAAATCAGACCTGTGACTTATCACTGTTCCCCAGACAAGCGTAACAGCTTGTGAAGAAATGTGACAAACACGTTTTATTTGGTGTTCTTGCTCTTAGTTTAAAAAACAAAACAAAACTCAAAATCTTTAGACAGGCATTGGCGTAACTGATCTGAGGAACTCACAATCAATGAGTTTATAAAGTTGGAGATGACAAGAAAATAAGGGAAGATGTGCACTCAGCTACCTGCAGACACTTTGTAGTGCAATAAGAAACTCAACCTCTTAATTAAATTTCAAATAAAATAACCCTAAATTAGACGTGAATCTTTTAGCCAGAGTTGTTATTGCAGATGAAACACTGTGTTTTGTTGAACTGCAAACATGTTTCATTATTAAACTTTTGATACACCTAGTAAATAGCAAATCACAGCAGGGGGTGTAATTGTTTTGGAAATACTGCTGGAAATAAAGATGAAACTTTAAAACAAGCTGTTAGTGTCTCTTAACAGAAATTCAACATCCTGTTAGGATCTGAGCATTAATTATAAGCTGGCTGATATATGAGAATGTCCAGGTAGACCACAAGATAATGCTATGGATTCACTCAAAGATATGCTTGATGTTATATTAAATCACATACTTCTAATAGAAGGACTATAATAGTTCTATAACTGATCATAACAGGGCTCAAGGAAGGACTGTCATCAAGGTAAATACCAAGAGCTCGTCTTTTAGACCTTTAGAGCTGGCAGGTGCAAGTAAATAAACACCACACAATTGTCAGTCTGTGGTTTCAAGTTACAAGCTCCACACCTGTTACAATAAAAATGCATTTGAAATAGCTGTGGATGAATCAATCCGTGATAGTGTCATCACCTGAGTAACTTTTCAGGGGATTTGGAATGTAGAGGTTGTCCTCCCACTTTTCAAAGGAGTCTCACAGAGGTCCTGGTCATGGAACTACTCTGGAGTCCAGCGGCCTTGGGTTCCCAAACACTGACTCTGGACCTTTTCCAAATTTATCTCTGAAGCCTGCTTTTCCTTACTCACAAAGTGAAGATGGAAAAGGTGCTGCCTTCTTGGGATATTTGCAGCCGCAATAAAGCCTTGAATACACTTCCTGATGTGCAGTGAATGGGGAATACTTGTTAGATGTCATCACTACTGCTATTAAGGTTGATGTCACTATTACAATTAAGTGACCCCGAAGGGCCTTAGGCCACTTTGTCACAGAGCAAAAATAGTCCAGAAGTCCTAACTCTTGGCTCAAGTCAGTTTCTCCTACGCCAGAGAGTTTCCAAACTTCAGTTATTTAACTCTAAGATGATACATTAACTCAAGATATGTGTTCATCCCCCAGTCCATATTTTAGCTGCATTCCAAGAGGTTGCAAGTTCATTTCTGAGGAACATCAAGGAAAGGAAAAGAAACTGCAGCAAAACCCAGCCATGCTGGGCTGCATCAATCTCCATAATTCGAAATGACCCACATTTGCCTTTCATGCTTGGAGACCACAGACCAGGGCCTGAATTATCCAGAGCAGGGCAGCGGGTAGCATGAAAACCCAGAGGAACAGACACCGTCCAGTGGATCGCAGGGGACATGGCAAACCGGAATGAAGCGGACCCTGGAAAGTCACGTTTAACACGCCAACTAGCAAACTGCCTCAAAAGAAGAAACATTTCCTCATCACATTTCCAAAAAGCAGCACAGGAATGTCCTAGAAAAGCGCCAGTTTGAGGGTCCATTGGCCACACCCACAAACAGAAGGACGATCTCCCAAGTCGGTTTAGGGTTCCAGGTCTTGGAGAGGTTAACAAGCAGGAAGGGCACGTTCCTCCTTAGTCCAGCCGAGCTCAGGCTAAAGGAGGACACGGCCTTTCCTCCAGAAACTCGCACGATGCGGCCAAGTCTAAACGCAAGGGGCTCAGATGGGGCATTTCACCGGGGGAGGCTCCTTCCTGGGCACAGCTCTTTTCCCTCTGGATACCAATTTGCACGCACAAGAAAACTTCTCCCAAAGGGCAAGAAGTCGCGGGGTACCGCAGACCCCCCGCGCTCACTTCTAACCAGGTCCGGGAGCCCCGGAGGTGGATGCCATCCAGGGGCGCCTATATGACCTCGGCCCCCCAGCCCCGCTCTGAAAATCGAAACGGTGCCCCTGGAGAGAGGCCTCCTGCAGCTCAACAGCTTCTCGCGGGGAACGGCGGACAGTGGCTGGGCAGCCAGCCTGCTGCTCTCTCACCCCAACAAGTTCGCCGCTTGCCCGAGGCGGCAGCGCGCCCCACGGTGCGGAGACGGGCGGCGGCNGGGGCGCGGTCCCCGGGCGCGGGCGGCAGGTGCGGTCGGCGCGCCTCTCCCGGCCCAGGTGCGCCCCGCGGCCGGGCGCGAGCGAGGGAGCCGCGCGGAGGCCAGGAGCGCGCGGGAGGCCGGGGCTGGCTGGCAGCGAGCGAGCGGCTCGTGGAGTGCAGGGAGCGCGGGGCGGAGGGGCGCCTCCAGCAGCGAGGCCGTGGGGACCAGCCCCCGCGCGGCGCCGAGCGCGGCTCTCCTCCCGCGCGCTCGGGGGTCCTTATCCTCGCGGGTGGCTGCAGGTCCCTGCGGACCGCTGCCCTCTCCCAGCCCGCCGCGCTCCCCGCTCTCTCGGCCGTTAACCTCCACCCTCCGCGCAGACACGAAGTAGGAGTGACGGGACGAAGCTACTGCAGATCCGCAGGGAACCCCGGCTCCACAAATCCTGCGTGTTCCTCCCTCCGAGGGGCACGCGTCCTCCCGACTCTCCTGCCCTCCCACGTCCCGGTCCCCTGCCTCCCCCTCCCTCACTCCAGGTAGAGGGTGTGAAAACACCCTTGGTTGTCCAGGTCGGGGACCTAGAGGGGCCCTTCCCAAACTTCACTGTGCGGGGAGTCACCCAGGGTTCGTGCTGAAGTTCACGTTCGGATCCCAGTGGACCGGAATGGGTGTTTAATTATGAGGCAGAGGCTGCTGATCCAAGGGCCACGTTTTAAGTGAGAAAACGGGGAGGAACAAACAAAACGAACCCGCGTTCTGATCTCAGCTGAGCCACTGTTCCTAGGATGACTTGGAAGCACAGGTCGCCGAGGCGCTCTGTGTGTGTCCTGCGATTCTAGGATGCTGTGGAAGCCAGATGGAGCAAAAAGATAAAACCCTCTACAGGGACAGGGCTCTCGTTACTGTCTTCAATAATTACTATCGATAAACTCCTCAGGAATGCGAGTACTGGTGAACGTGTACACGAAGGCTGTAATTTGCAACTCTGTCTTCTCAAGCGAAGCTCTAAAAACCAGCCAGCAGGGTTATTGTGCTTAGTTGCTCAGCTGCATCAGACTCTTCCTGACCGCACGGACTGTAGCCCGCCAGGCTCCTCTGTCCATGGGATTCTCCAGGCAAGAACACTGAGGTGGGTTGCCATGCCCTCCTCCAGGGGATCTTCCCAACCCAGGGATCGAACCCACGTCTCCCACATTGCAGGCGGATTCTTTTTTTTTTTTTTTTTTACCGCCCGGACACCCCCCTGCAGGCGGATTCTTTACCATCTGAGCCACCAAGGAAACCAGCAGTGGCCAACCCACAAACACACCATCCTTCAGAAAGGAAATGCTAAGAAACATCCTTAAGAGGGCTAGTCTAGAAGACTGATCTGATATAACGAGTTGATAAGACCTAGAATCAGACAATGGCAGCGCTGTAGAAGGGGCCCTGAGGTAGGACTGGTGATAACACTGGTGGGAAGTGAAAGATGAAAGTGTTTCAGAGGAGACGTTTCTGAGACGCGCGTTGTCTGATTTGTGGGTTTGAGTCTGGGACACGGAGCTGAGATGTCAGTGGGACTTTCCCGGCAGTCCAGTGTTAACACCACACCTTCCAAAGCACAGAGTGCAGGTCCAAGCCTGGTGGGGGGCTAAGAACACACGTGTCTTGCAGCCAGAAAACCAACACATGAAACAGAAGCAATACTGTAACAAATTCAATAATCATTTAAAAATGATCCACATTAAAAAACAAACTTAAAGAATTAATTCATCAAGAAGGGAACCTCCAGTTGTTTGGTTTTATTTTTATGTTTTGTTTCTCTGGCAAAGGCTACCAGTTAAAGAATCTGTCTACAGTGCAGGAGACCCAGGTTCAATCCCTTGGTTGGGAAGATCCCCTGGAGGAGGAAATGGCAACCCACTCCAGTCTGCTTGCCTGGAAAATCCCATGGACAGAGGAGCCTGGCGGGCTACAGTCCACGGGGTCATGAAGAGTCAGACATGGCTGAGCAAGTAAACCAGCGCCGCCAGCAGCTGAGTTCCCTGTGGACCCTTCTGGGCAGAGGCTCAGGCAGACGTTCAGGTCGGGTGCTTGCTCACGGAAGCTCGAGCCTTGCTCTGGGGAAGCGGGCTATGGCCTAGAGCTTGTGCTGGCTCCCACGTCTGAGAAACCTGGGATGGGTAGGATGGAAAATGACTGGGAGAATGTGCAGTTTCCGAGGTAGAGGAGAGAAAGAATCCAAGTGCTCAGGACAGCAGCCTAGAGCTCTCTGGCCTACCCTGTTCCTATGGGCCATCACCTGTAGCACGTGGATTCACAGGGGATGCTGGAGCTCTGCGTAAAGGACTTGTGAGGCCTGGGGAAGACACTGCACTGTTCCCTCATTGATATTTTTTGCTCTCTCCTGTAGGGCCTGAGAGGGCAGGAGCATACGTATCACTCTCACTGTTACAGCCCCAACACCTAGCTGTTTGGTACACAGTAAGCCTTGGACTGCAATGGGATCCAACCAGTCAATCCTAAAGAACATCAAGTTTGAATATTCACTGGAAGGACTGATGCTAAAGCTGAAGCTCCAATACTTTGGCCACTTGATGTGAACAGCCGACTCATTAGAAAAACCCTGATGCTGGGAAAGATTGAAGGCCAAAGGAGAAGAGGGCAGCAGAGGATGAGATGGTTGAATGGCATCACCAACTCAATGGACATGAACTTGAGCAAACTCCAGGAGATGGTGAAGGACAGGGAAGCCTGGTGTGCTGCAATCCATGGGGTAGCAAAGAGCTGGACATGACTTAGAGAATTACAACAACAGGCTCTAGAAATGTTCATTGAATGAATAAATTAATAATTCAGTAGGAAAAAGAAGAATACAACCAAATCACAATTCAAAATATGAGAGGAGATGGCTATGTGGGTTCTGCTACTCCAGTGTTGTAGATGCCAAGTCAGGGCAACGCTTTGTGACAGAGATGAATACAGGTAACAAATGGCCTGGATAGCTTAAAGGGGAAATATTAATACATTGGGAAAGCTTTTGATTTTGTTTTAGGAAGGGATGGGTTTAAACGAGTTCATTGATTACACTCAAGAGAATTTTTGTACTAGAAAGGTATCCTGAATGGCAAAGGAATTAAAGAAGGTTGTTAGTCCAGGTTCTTTAAAGGATACTCTATCAGCTGAAGATGAAAAAAGGAAATTGGGGGTGGAGGGCTCATAACAGAATTGAGAAAGGCTATTCCTTTGTAGCAAAAAAAAAAGTCCAAACAAACTCTGTTGATGGAGTTAAGGAACCACAAGCGAGGGAGAGGAATTCCAGGAGAGAGAAAGGAGGAATTGATTGAGCAATCGCTGGAAAGAGAAGCAGCTAGTGAGCCAGGAGTGAGCCAGGAGTGTAGGAAATCGATCTCAGCAGAGACAAGGGTCACCTCTTCCTCAGAAACAAGAACAAAGATGGGAACAAGACGTATCAAGATTTTAAAGTGCCACGGCAAGAAATGAGAAAGGCTCTCCTTATCTTGCCCCCGTGCGTCCAAGAAAACAGAGATGAGCCTTCTACCAAGACCTTGTGGTCGGCCAGAAATAACACTGTGAGCTAGGACACTGGAGAAAGCCTTTGGAACAAAGATGGGAACAAGACGTATCAAGATTTTAAAGTGCCACGGCAAGAAATGAGAAAGGCTCTCCTTATCTTGCCCCCGTGTGTCCAAGAAAACAGAGATGAGCCTTCTACCAAGACCTTGTGGTCGGCCAGAAATAACACTGTGAGCTAGGACACTGGAGAAAGCCTTTGGAGCAAGTTGGAGCAGGGACATTGTAGTAAGTCCACAGAGATGTAAAGAAAAACCACGAAGTGAACCACCACAGGCGTATAGACTCTGGGGTAAAAATATGCGTTTATTATAATGAAATACAGTCAGCATTTCTATTGCTTACTCTCCCAGCAGTATTCAAAGACCTTAGTACCCAAAGAAAGCACACAGCATGGCTTACCCGAGGTAGGCACCAGCAGAGTAGAACTGAAGAGAGGTCAGCCAAGTGGGGGTTCCGTGCAGTGGGACTGGAGAGGAGGGACTCGCCAAGCTTTCAGCCCTGGGTTTCATTTGCCACAGTGCCACCTGCACTGTGTGAGGCTGTGTGCAGTTATCTCTGTCAGCCTTTTTTTTTTTTTCCCATGATAAAGTGGAATAAGGCTAAGTAACCCTCATCTTGGGCTTCCCAGGTGGCTCAGTGGTAAGTAATCCGCTTGCCAATGCAGGAAACATGAGTTCAATCCCTGAGTCAGGAAGACTCCCTGGAGAAGGAAACGGTGACCCACTCCAATATTCTTGCCTGGCGAATCCCATGGACAGAGGAGCCCGGTGGGCTACAGTCCATGGGATCGCAAAGAGGCAGATATGACTTAGCAACTAAACAACACCCTTTAGCATTGGGCTTTTGTAATAAAATAAGCTACTGTGGGTAAAGCAGTGGTTTTCAGACTAAAGCAAGTACCCTCAAATCACCTGAGTATTTTTCAAAACATAGGTTACTGATCCCCACCCCCAGAGTTGTTGATTTG
>SJYX01014697.1:8509-25242 GCA_006410675.1 Oreotragus oreotragus
AAAAAAAAAAAAAAAGCCCTAATAGACTCTCAATTCAATATATACAATTTCCCAGCACTTCATTCCATGAAGATATTCTTACTAAAACTCAATAGCTTTTTAAATATTATACTTGTTCTAATTTCATGTAATACACTGAACTATGAGTTAGTTCAAGTAAGACCTAAAATAGAATTCCATTTTCTTTGCACATACCTACTTTTAATTGCATAGAACAAGTTTATACCATGTTTGTCCAACTGAGATAAAAGGTGGAGAGAATAATTAAAAATAAAACAGTCAAATGTTACACTGTTAATTTCACTTTCTATGGTGCTTGGGGTTTTGTTTTGTTTTATCAAACAAATCAAGTTTGGAGGAACAGTGAGTTTAAAGGAATAATCTCAGTTTGAAAATGTTACACAGGTTCTTCCAAAGAAAAGACGGGGCTTTGTCTCAGAGAATGAGCCCTGGGTAGTGGGATTTGAAGAGAATCTGCTTCCCTTTTTGGCTCATTTTAGAAGTAGCTGGAATTGTTTCCTTACCTGTAAAAGGAGTTTGTTTAGACAATCACAAAACTCCCTAATCTTTCTAAATGCCATGAGTCTGTATATGACTTCTTAATTAGTCTCAATTGGAACTAAAATACTGATCTGGAACAACTCTTTTGAGGGATTGTAACTCTGAATCACTTCAGTATTGAGAAACATAGTTTGACACCTTCAAGGTATTAAAAGGTACTACCGAAGTGCCAAAACCATTTCCTTTAAAAAGTGAACTCTGCTTTTCTATCAAGGAATAATTGGAGACTGAGAGAACTGAGAATTCAGTTATTAATTAACTACTACAGCCCATAGGGTCACACAGAGTCAGACACGACCAAAGCGACTTATGCACTCACTTACGCACACATGCACTCACCAGTAAATTTATATGTTGGTTTGGGGATTTATATTTCTACTTATTAAAATTATTTAATAAAACTCCATAATATTTTTAACAATGTTTTAAAATCTTTATAAGGGCTTCCCTGATAGCTCACTTGGTAAAGAATCCACCCACGATGTGGGAGACCTGGATTTGATCCTTGGGTTGGGAATATCCCCTGCAGAAGAGAAAGGCTACCCACCCCAGTATTCTGACCAGGAGGATTCCAGGGACTAGTCTATCGGGTAGCTTAGAGTCCGAGTGAGTGACTTTCACTTTCACTTTACAGTCTTTATAGACTACTTTTTCCAACTTTTAGTATTTAGAATGATTCTTCTTTTAAAATTATATAAATGATTCTGCAAAGAACATCTTTCCCATAAATTTTTATTGTGCATTTCCATGTGTTTCCTAGGAAGACACGCTTAAGGGACAATTTCAAGGTCTTATCTAAAAGTCTATTTTTACTGCTTCTCTGTGGAATAAAAAGCATTAATAACATACTAGAAGTGGGGAAATGATGGCATGAATTGCGAATAGATTTCTCTAGCCTAAAAGTTGTTCAGAGCTGTACCCAATCATTTGGTGAGACATGAATATGACTCAGTCTTGTGCTTCATATACCCAGAGGATATAACCCAATCCTCTTATCCTCTTATCAGATTCGTTCTCCTCTGGAGATCTGGAGATGACAAAATAAGCCTTGGTTCAAAAGATATATTTTTTTTTAATAAACTCTGTTCTGAACAGAGTTGTTGACAAAAAAAATGTGTTGGAATTCTGCAGCTACACAAAACTATTTTTTGATATATATAAATGTAAATCCACTGAATAAATTACCTGAGTAAACTGAATTAGGCTGGAACCAAACAATACAGTGGCTCTAGTATACTTTTTATCAGTATAAATATATACATATGCTCTGCTTCATAGTTAATAGTCAGAAAAAAATCTGATTACGTTTATGCATAAAACAATTGCACAAAGTAATAATTATATTTTAAGAACTTTTTCACAATTCTTAATTGTTAATAAACTTATGCTGTTGCTGTTAAGTCACATCAGTCGTGTCCGACTCTGTGTGACCACACAGATGGCAGCCCACCAGGCTCCTCCGTCCACAAGATTCTCTAGGCAAGATCATTGGAGTGGGCTGCCATACTGGCAATCTATTTGTACAATGATATCACAGGAAATATACCCAGTATTTTTAATTCAATAGATAAAGCTTTCAGGATTTTCCTTGGCCATTTTATTGGCTAGTTTCCCTTGAAAACTAGAATATCGTTGTGTGACCAGCAACAATAATCAACAATCATTTCAGAAAATGAGTTATCAGAGCTCATATTTTGTTATCTTTCATCCCAAATCCTATGCATTTCTATTGAAATTGCAATTAACTTTTTTAGGCCAAAAGTTGTTCTGATAATAAAGATGGTAAACCCATATTAAAAACCGCAAATTATAGAAATGAATAAAGAAGAAAATAAGGTATCACCCGTAATCACACAGCACAGTGATATCCTTATAAACATTGTTCCATAATTATTTCTTGTCTTTTTTCTATAGGTTTCTTCTTTTACAATTCATATGTCAAAGCATCTTCTAACTTCTTCCCTATCTATCCTTCTTTTAATACTTGTACTCATATTGTATATCTAATTTAGTGTGCTGCATTTAGCTTAACATTACTGATAATTAAAAGCAATTTTATGTCATTAAAACAGTTTTCATTTATAGTTACTACATAAATATTCTATCATACCATTGTGCCATAATTTATTTTCTCTAATTTACAATAGTTAAGCAGATGTTATTTTTCACTCCATGTTGCAATAAATATTCTTGTTTTCAACTTTTTCTTTTACATTTCTTATTATTTCCTAGGTATAAATTCCTATAAGTAGAATTAAGGGTCACAATGTATAAATGGTTTAAGGCTTCTCAGACAACTGGGGTATCTACTAATTTTCCTGATTAAATGTTGATGAAAATAACGGTTATAAAATGTATATTAAAAGTTTTAAAAATTTCAACATTAATAGAGTTATTAGTATATACATTAAGGAATACAGAGATATCCAATTTATAGAAAATTTCAGGTATTCACTGAGTTCTCACTCCAATAAAATGCCTCACGAGTGATAGATTTCATTCTATCAGGAGATTCACATACCCATGTATGGCCCAGGCTGACATACTATGTCCTATGCAAGTCGTTGTCCCTCGAAAACTAGAAAAAAACAAAGAACATTGCTATTTCTCAACATTAAACTGTTGTATTTTCATGGAAGCATCTACCACTTTGAACAAGAGGTACTGGACACATTCAGTACTGAGTCAAATGTGTCAAGGTTGTTTTGCTTGTTTGCTTTAACTTCCAGTTTCCTTGTGTTCCTCCTCAAGAATCCATGACCCAGCCATAAGAAGGGCAGAGCAAGAGTGCATTTCTGTGGCAAAGTGAGCAGGAAAGTCAAGCAGCAGTGTTTGGGAATCTGAATCAACTAGATTTTAAGTCTTAATGATATTTTATACAAAAGGGTAGATATATCATTATCCATTTAAGAAAATTCAGTGATGCTTATCTCAAAAATTTTATTCTCCAAATAAATATCTTTTTGACTTAGTTTTGCTTATGAAAAATTTAATTGATAAAATCTCATACTTTTTTCCTTCAATAATCCTCAGCACTGTAAACTGCTTAAGGGAATGGGAATCAAGTTGAACCACCTGGGTTCAATTCTCAACTCCACCATTTATCAGCTAGGTGGCACAGGACAGGTCATTTACTTGCTGTATGCCTCAGTTTGGCCATCTCTAAAACAGAGGTAATAATGATGGTTACTTCTTAGGACTACTCTGAGAATTAAATGAGTTAATACTTAGGATAAGGCACTTAGACCACTTAGTTTTTCTGTCACATAGCATCCAGGGCTAGAAATCATTATCAATACCATAGATATTATAAAATGCAGGATCCTAGATATACAACACTTGTGACATATACAGGACTTAAAAGGACAGAAGGTTAAGATATATAATAATATGGTGTGGCATTAAGTTAGGTGTCAAGTGAATGTTACAGTGAAAGAAATTATAAGACTGCCATGGAAGAAGAAATTAATAAAGGACAATGTTCTGTGAGTGATCTCAGAGAGAAGATGGGACATACCTTTGAAGAAGAGGGAAGACTTGGCAGAAAATTTGAAGGATATTTTGGACAAAGGATATTTTGAGAAGCTACTGATATATTCTTGGAACAATGAATAGGCTAGTTGAGCAAATACTAAAATGGTTCATCTAGAAAAGAACTGGAAAGTGGAGGGCCTGTAATAGTAAACCACTTGAGAATTTGATTGCTTATAAACACCTGGGAACCACTGAGGATTCTGAGGACAAATGAGAGTAAAAAGTAAAGAGGAATAGTTCATCACTAATTTTCAAGATGATTTTTATTGAGAAATAATAGAAACAAAAATAGAATTTAAAAAAATATGATCATGAAACTATTGAAATATTCCTGAAAAGAAAATTCTGGGATATTCATATGGATAGAGATCTGCCACTAATATTCTTCTTCTCTGGTAATTCTTATCTCTTTGCGAACTTTAACGTAGAAATAATCTTAAGAGTCAGACACGACTGAGCGACTGAACTAAACTGACTGAATCTTGAATTGTTCGGTTTAGTTAACTGAGCTTGGTTTTTTTTTTTTCTTTGCTGAAAGTAGAGTTCTAAAAATTTTGCTAAACTTCTCCTTTAATATTAGCCCTTATACAACCAAGAGAGAATAAGAGTTTAAGAGGTTTAATATAGATAATTTAAGAACTCATATAACAATATTTTATTTATAGTTCAGTGACAGCACAAATATAGCTGAATATTTACTATACAACTATTTTCTAGATTCTAGAATTGTAGGAGTGCTTCTGGGGCTTACAAAAATTGAGGGTTGTGTTCTTTTTTTTTTTTAATAAACAAAGAGTTGATTATTTGGTTAGCAGATGACCCACAAGGCTAAGATCTTAGAGACTGACTGAGTTTTCAGATGCCCTTGGGAAATTTGAAAAATGGCTCATGATATTAAAACACAACCAGTTGAGAGCTACCTCTAGGAAAAAGTACGGAATATTTATCTCAGCAAATCTTAAAGAGACAGAAAGTGATCAACTGTCTTTTTCTAACACAGAGGAGTTGGTAGTTGGGTGTGACCTTTTACAACTCAGAAGAAACACTGGCCAACATTGCTAAACATAAAAAAAAAATCAAGATAATTATGGCTATAAGAATATTAATTATAATATATAATATTCTGTGCTTTTTCATACAGTTTTTTTAGATGGAATTTTCTTTTTGCTAGTAAGGTGAATTTCTTTTCCCTGAAGAGTCTATCACCTTAAAAGTGTAAAGAAATTGGCATAAAGGACATAGAGAGATGCGCCTATTTTTCAAGTACAAAAGAAGCCTTGTAGGTATAATTCATTCGGTAAATGAGTTGAAAGGTTATTTACAAATCCTTCTGTTATTGTGATTGTGTGATATTATAAAATTTTGCTGTTGAATTACTACGTGACCCTGGAAATTCTCTCCAAGCCACTGAACCTCAGTTTCCTATTCTATAAATGAAGGTAAAACCAGCCAGAGAGTGATGAGGGCACATTCCATTAAGTACTTATAAAGCTTTTTGCAGAATATAAAACACGGGCAGTCATTTCCCTAGCAAGAACTCACTTGCTGTAAAATGCTGGAACTCCCTCGGTCCTGTAGAATCTGTTCAGGCCCAGTGTCATTTTCTTTCCTGAATGCATTGTGTGTTCAACAGCATCCTCCCTTCACCTGGCAGACTCTGAAACCAAATGAAAGTTCGATTACTGTGACGCTTCTCATCTAGGGTCAGCCCATATCGGCTAGGATAATAAGAGTCCCAATTAGGCTGATTTTCCGAGGATTGTTTATGTTTTTGCTAATAGGGAAGATTCTTTGAAGGGCTAAGGTTGCCCCCCGTTCACCGAGTCTGAGAGCTGACTCCATTCTCTTCATGTTCCACCGCCCTTTCTCCCCATCACCCGTTTTGAGTCTTTCTCTGATACGCCCAGACTCTGAAAACCAGCACCAAGCCCCAGAGTGTCCTCTTGATGAAAGCCCTGATAGTCCAACCTTGCTCTGCATTTTCAGTCTGCCATTTGCTAACATATTACATGACCAGCTGAGCCACCGAGCTAGAATAAACAGAATGCACTTTAGCATGCAGGGATATTTTGCAAGGGATATATTCTCAAGTCTTGGAAACTTAACTGTGTCTTACCATATTGTCTTCCGTATGCTCCTTCTGTCTCTTAATTTCACACATCACTCCATTCTTTGAAGTAATTTTCCTCCAATGTGTTAAGAAACTGAGTCATGTCCTAAATTCTGCGGGAGAAAAAATGGAGATAGTGGGAGGAGGTTTAGATCTGCAAAGAGCAATCTTGTTTTCTTTCAATAAATTAATCAACCTGGTCATTTCACATATGAGCTAATGGCGGGAAAAGTGCTTTGAAAACTTCAGAACCAGACCAATACGTATTATTGCAGGATTCCTTTTCAGCTGTGGGCTACAAATGGGTCACATGCCAGTCCTTTTGTTCATACCAGCCTCGTTTTAGGTGAAGTGGAGTCTTTGAAGTTTTCCAGTGAAAGGTATTTCTGCTTCAATAGGTCACTTTAAGCTTTGAGTGGTACAGAGGTCCTCATTTGCAGGAAGATGACCCTTATGAACCTTGTTCAAATTCAGGATCTGAGAATGATCCTCTAAATCAGTTGATCAGAAAACCGAAGTCTGTCTCCATGGATGTTAAAATGTTTGTTTATGGTAAATCAGTGGCTTTGGTAGTCATGCAGCGTGTTGGCCTTTCAGGCTAATATTCTTTCCCTGAAACAGCTTTTTAAAATAATGGATTCTTTCTGATGTCAGAAATAGAGAACTGAGCTATATCTAAAAACTGTTACTAAAGCCGGTAAATTTTTTCACCTTCATAATTCTGTATTTCTCAGCTACATTCTGTGCTGTCCTGACATATGTTAATCAATGCATTTGTTACCACAGTTTGACTATTGCATTTCTCTAGTGGCTGGCTTATCATCATCTATAATTATTTCAACTCCAATTAATTCTGAACTTCTTTGCAAGGTTATTTACTTGCTTTAAGCAATAAGACAACAGGACACCTCTTTGATTTCTAAGCATCTGGTCAACTGCAAATTGAATTCACTGCCCTCTTCTTTGCCTGAGCAGTCTATTTCAGTGACCCTTCTCACTAGATCACTGATATTAGTGGTCAGTGACCTGCTGACTGAGAAAAAAAAAAATGCTAGTTGAGAGAAATACTCTCACCATGACAGTCTTAAAGGCTACAGAATCAACAGCATACTAAACTGATGAGGAGGACGGAAGGGAAACAGTGACGGCGGTGTGTCCATCCACCAACATAAAAGGAGAACCAGGCCATCTCGGATGGGGATCCAGCCTAGGGAAAAAAGAGAAACCGATTATGTCCCGGCTGCTCTAAATATCATGCGTTCCTTACATAGCCACTGTGGTTCTTGAGAGGTAAGAATTAGTACTCCGAAACAGGAAGGCGAAGGGAGCCTCTGAGAGGAAAAGGACACATTTGCTGAAGGACTCACAACCGGTGAGTGGCAGTGCCCAGACTGGAATTCAGGCTTTCTGGATTTCCTTAATGCCACCGCAGAAGTAACAAACAAAACTTCAAGACGTTTATGAGTAGGGAAGTGTGGGATAGTGCAACCAGGAGGTATAAACTGCAAGCAATGAGAATCAAGAAGAAACAGGTCAGACCTCCCGGGTGGCCCAGTGGGTGAGTCTGCCTAGCAAGGCAGGGGACACAGGTTAAATCCCTGGTTCCAGAAGAGTCCACATGCTAAACCCGTGCACCGCAACTACGGAAGCCCACAGCCGCTAGGGCCTGCGTGCGGCAACTGCCACAGGCTGCACACCCGAGCCCACGCTGTGCAAGAAAAGAAGCCCCCGCGATGAGACACCGGTGCGCTGCCGCTGGGGATTGCCTTGCTCACCGCAGCTGGAGAAACCCCGGGCCGAGCAACGGAGAACCAGTGCAACCAAACCAAATACATAAAAAAATAAAGTTTAAAAAGAAAGAAGAAACAAGGCCTCAGGCACAAGTCCCAAATCAAGGATGTTGATTGATAGGCAGCATAATATATGGAGATGGTTCTAGATGGGCCGAGGAACTTTTTCTATCAGGAGGTGGATAGTAAACATTCTCAGCTTTGCAGCCTATAGTCTGTCTCAACTCAACAGTGCCCTTGTAGTACAAAGGCAGCCACGGTCAATATGTAAAACAGAAGGGTATGGATGTGTTCTAAGAAAATTTATTTAATAAAAACTGATAAATAAATAATTTAAAATTTTATTTAATAAAAACTCTTGGGTCATAGTTTGCAAAACCCCAATGTAGATCAGTGTTTCTGAACACAAGAAATGGCACCACCCAACTAAAGTTTGGAAATGAAAGGGAAGAGGGTTTTTTTTTTTTTTTTTTTAATCATTACAATCATAGGAACTCAGACAGAGCTACTGGCACTTAGCAGATCCTAGCCAGGGATGCTAAAGATCCTGTGAAGATCTTGGAGCAATCTCATCTAAAACAGAATTTCCCCACCCTTGTGACCATATCCCCATTGAGAAGCACTGGATTAGGCAAAAGTTACAACATATGATAACTCCCTTATCAAGTTGCCTTAAAGGTGTAAAGAGAGTATACACGTGAAGTATACTCATATACTTCATAGTCTGGCAAAGTCTGAATGGTGCAGGCCCATGCTGTTCAATAGAAATAGAACATGAACTGCAAGTATATTTTAAATTGTCCAGTAGCCACACTAAAAAAAAAAAGATAGGTAAAAATAATTTTAATAACACTATGCATTTAATCCAGTATATCCAAAATATTCCACTTCCCTAGTGGCTGAAATGGTAAAGAATATTCCTGCATAAAAATAAAAATTAAAAAAAAATTAGAAAAAGAATATTCCTGCAATGCAGAACACCTGGGTTTGATCCCTGGGTCTAGAAGATCCCCTGGAGAAGAGAGTGGCTACCCACTCCAGCACTCTTGCCTGGAGAATCCCATGGATAAAGGAGCCTGGTGGGCTACAGTCCATGAGGTCGCAGAGAGTCAGACATAACTGAGCAACCAATACGTCCACTTTTTTTTCATCCAAAATACTATCATTTCAATGTGAAAATCAATAAAATTTATTAGTGAGGTAGTTTGCATTCTTTTTACTTTCTCGAAATCAGGTGTGTACCCTGCAATGATGGTACATCTCAACTCAGACTAGCCAGGTTTTATGTGCTCCGTGACCTCAATAGTGGCTGCTTTATTGCCTAGGTCAGGTGTAGACTCTGAGCTAAGATTATCTTCTTCCCATCCCCTTCGTTCCCAATAGGCCACAACTGCCTGAAAATGTGGAGGGTCCTTCTGGTCACCCACCTTTTCCCACACCTGCAGACAGAAAATAATCCCCCGCCTTGGCAGAATGGCATCTCCCAATGCTTCCTAGGTTTCAGTTATGAAGAACTTCCCAGACTGTACTCCCAAAATTAACCGAATGGGAAATGAAAATAACTGTACTTTCTTCACATAAAATTCCCCTGATGTCCAAGAAACAAACACAGCCAGAAGGCCTATATTTGGTGAGGCCTTTTCAGCAACCTCTACATTGGGCAATTTTCTGAATAGCAATGCAATAAATTCTGATTACCCAGGAGTATCTTGCAACTTTAATAATTCCATCCCCAAATAAGGAAACACTTCTAAGAAGTCTAGCAGAAGGGCAGTCACAGAGTCACACAATTGGTTAAAAATTATTAAACAAGCCCTGTTGGTGGCCCATCTATGTTTATGATGAATGTAGGTTTAATCATCAGTATGCCATAAGAATTCAGCTCTTGTAATTTGCTTTTTTCTCCCCTACTGAAACAAATGAATTCCTCCCCTGTTAGTGTTTTGACTCTTGCCAGTCAAAGAAATTTATGAAAAGAATATATGCGCATATAGGTGCCATATATCTAAACCTCTATATGTCAGAAATTTATTCCCATTCCCTCAGGCCCCGGGATGCTTAATTTGGCACAAATCTTTCAAGATTAAAAGATAGCAATACAGAAACTATCCCTTTTTTCTTCCTCTAGTTGTTTTGAACAGAATTCCCTGAGAATGAATATGACAACATTTCTAGCTTTTAGGATTATGGAGGCACATAAAGTTTACTGAGACTTTTGATAAAGCACATTTTCTCACTCAAACAGCTTGACGCCGCAAGTTCCAAACAGCCGGAACCACTGGGAGAGAGGCAGATCTTTGGAAACATCAGCAGTTCAGGAAAAATTGCTATTTGGTTTGGTTCAGTTTTCCACCCTAGTAAAACTCCCTCTTCCCAGAAGACTTCCTTGTTATTTTTTGTTGTTGTTGTTTATTTGTTTGTCTGTCGGTTTGTTTTATATAAAAGGCAGCATGAAGGAGAAGGATATTTGCCTAGTTAAAATAATTTTGGTCTCAAAACTTGAGCCTCCAAAGACAATGGTGATTGTACCATTTGGCTCACACTCTGTGACCCTCCCAAGGACTTTCCCTGCATGACTCCCTGTCACACTCACTGGCACACACACTAACATTGCTGCTGCTGCTGCTGCTAAGTCACTTCAGTCGTGTCTGACTCTGTGGGACCCCACAGACGGCAGCCCACCAGGCTCCCCCGTCCCTGGGATTCTCCAGGCAAGAACATTGGAGTGGGTTGCCATTTCCTTCTCCAATGCATAAAAGTGAAAAGTGAAAGTGAAGTCACTCAGCCGTGTCCGACCCTCAGCGACCCCATGGACTGCAGCCCACCAGGCTCCTCCATCCATGGGAGTTTCCAGGCAAGAGTACTGGAGTAGGGTGCCATTGCCTTCTCCCCACTAACATCGCCACACCCCCAAATACTGGTGGTTAGGAAATATAGGAAGCAAATGTTTTTCTAAACACTCCACATTAGGGTAGTTCCTGGAAATATTGATTTGGTAAAAGGCAAGAAAGACTAATGAATTTCAACCCCTACGGTCTGCTAATGAGGATCTTGCAAAGTCTGAAATACCTATTGATTAACCTGCTTAGTATCTTAAACCCAGTGCTTTGACATGGATGATGCCACCCCACTGCCCATCCAGAAGAATGTCACTGTTTGCTTTGCACATGCCAGGAGGAAGTCTCTGCTGATTCTCCAGATAGCAAAGGTGCAGCCAAGGGTTTTCTCTCTCCCTCTTTGGCAGCAAGAAAGCTGTCCCCCTCCAGATGATGGGGTCTTTCCTGCTTCCTGCAGGTAACTGTCAGTCAGGCAGGGTGTGAGGTATGATAATTCCATCTGCGCCATTTGGATTGTCAGCTGCATTGTTCTGCTCAGTGTGCTGTGGATTGTGAAAAACAACCAGGACGGATGATTTTAAGTAATTGCTCTGACAGAGACTGATTACTGCAGTAACAACAGTCAGTTATAGTTGAGGAGTAGCCTTGGCATATGGTCTACATGTGATGTGGGAAGGAGAGTGGGGGAGAGGAAGCAAAAAGGTTTACAATTTTACAGATTGCTTTATGTTTTATAATGACTGAGTTTTCTTTTCCTTCACTTGATTTGGAAAATATCACCAACAGAAGCCTGGAGGGGAGGGGGGAATCTAAACATTGTTACAGATAAAGGAATTCAAAGAACATATTTAACTGCTATTAAGATAAATCATAAAATGATTAGGATTTGTAAGACTGATAATTATTCATTGCCACAGCATTTATTGTTCTGTGTATTGGGGTTTGTTTTCAACTTTGTGCATTCAGTGAATATCCTTTGTGAAATCTTGGCCATTTGCTGATTGCATAAACTTGCATTCTTTTTGAAAGATAAATCATTATCATTGGTGGCTTACCTCTCCAAACTGGTCTGAAGTTTCATTCATGAAAAATACCTTAGCAAAACACATTATTCCATTTATATAACTTTTATAAAATAATGTATGTCTAACATTTAATATTATAAAATAGAGATTTATCTGTTTTTGTTTAATGAGAGAATATTTCAAACACACTCAAAAATACACATTTGCCTTAAACAAAATTGAAAGGAGAAGCCTATTTATTTTTTGGAGCTACATATAGAGAAACAAAGCAATTAATAGATTTCATTCTAGTTGTGTTTTTAATTTTTATACCATTCTTATTTTAAATTTTTTATAATACCTTATAAATGGCACGTGAGATTATATGCAGAGGAATGAATTAGAAAGCTTCTTCAAAAATAATTGAAATGATAGTGATTTTTTTAAATAAATGGTAATATGCTCAATAAAATAATTCAGCCCCAGATAAATAGGAAAGTCTTTGGAATAAAAATTAGGGTAATAATTTAACACTGTGAAAAGTAAGTATGATAAAGTACATCTGAAGGACGTTAATTACTTATGTGTATGTGAGCTATTGTTGGGCACATAATGGCTGATCCATTTGCCAGCATAGGCTTACTGCTCCCAGTATTTTAACTCATTACTTTATAAATCTCTGCTGTGATACCTTGAAGAAAAAAGAGGTGCTTTTTAAAACATACTCCTATTTAACATTAACTAGTGTTAAGCAAAGTAATTTTCACCGCATTATTACTTAAACAAAAGAAAGTGTTGGACTAACTAATATTTTCTATGTTTGGGAGTAGCTAGTGTTCAAGGTTTTCCAATAGGGTTATGAATATCGCTTTTATTTCCAAAGGGAAAATGAGAAGGGCTGTGATTGGACCACTTGTACAGTAAGAATTTAGAAGCTAATTTCCATGTACTAAAAAGTCTGTGAATCTAGGGAAGTTTAGAAAAATAGAGGACCTTTTTTTTCTTTTTTTCAGTGATTTGGGTTATGACCTGCCTAGGAAGATATGCAAGTCACATTGCAAGTTCACCTTCCAGGTATTGCAAACCATCCATACTAAGTGAAGTTCTCCACTGGGAAAACTGATAATTATTCAGGAATACTAACACAATTGGTTCTGAATAGCACAGTTACTTAGGATTTTTGGTTTCTAAAAATCACTCTTCTCAAACATTCTTTTTATCCTCCAGACACATCCATGCTTCAAAGAGCTGACTGCTTATATATTTAGTTGAATAAGCAAATTGGTCATAATTAATCCAAATGAATATCTTCCTTTACGACTCAGTGAAAATCTTTCAAGCACAGGATAGTGCTGAGATTTTTTTTAATGAAATTGAAATATTCTTAATGAATTAGGAACTAAGCACGCTGATACTGAGGATAACATTTTATGAACGTGTGTGTGTGTGTGTTAATCACTCAGTCGCGTCCAGCTCTTTGCGACTCCCATGGACTGTAGCCCACCGGGCTCCTCTGTCCATGGGATTCTCCAGGCAAAAATATTGGAGTGGACTGCCATGCCCTTCTCCAGGGAATATTCCCAATCCAGGAATCGAATCCGAGTCTCCCATTTACCTTCTGAGTCACCAGGGAAGCTCAAACAGGTTGCGTTGGCTAGGAGTTAAACCCAGGTCAGCTGCTTGGAAGGCAGCTATGCTGACCGTCATACCACCAACACCTAGACATCTCAAACCTGGTATTTTTGCCCTGAAACATTAAAATCAATTGAGAGAGTCCCATTTCACAGTTTATTTTTTAAGTGGTATCAAAATGTTAGCATTTTGAACAGTGCTTCTGTCATTCTCAGAGATCATTCATTATTTTCTCACACCTAAGCAAACTGACGTGTGATATTTACCTCGTCCTTGTAGGGATTTGAATTTGAAATGCCTGAATTCAATCATTTCCAAGGTATTTTTCTCTAAGTTTCTTTGACCTAAAAAAACTTTCCATTTGGGGATAAGGGCCAAAAAATAAAATTTGAGGAAACTTGTGGCACCTTTGGTCATCTCTGAAATGTGATTAATTGTATTCTAGTCTCCTTTGAAGACCTTGAATACCCACAAAAATTTGAAGAAAATAGTTGAAGATTTAAATCTTTCTATATTATCTAATTCTTTTACCTCAGCTTTTTTCCTCCACTTATCTGCTGCATTATAATCCATCCCAAAACCAATAGGATTTAAGCAACCATAAAATACTATTTCTTATGATCCTGTGGATCCAGAATTTGGACAGGGCTCAGTTAGCTGATTCTTCTGCTCCATCTGCCATTGGCTGAGGTCACTCCCTCAGGTAGTTTAACTGCCCCAGGGCTGGACTGAAACACCCAAGAAGATCTTATTCATGTGTCTGGCATTTCCGTGCTCCTTCACATGGCTTTTCTCTCACTCTCCTCCCCTCTCCCTTCTCTCCTTCCTCTTCTTTTCTCTCTCCTCTCTCTCTACATGTCATCTTTCCTCATTCAACAGTCCTACCCAAGTTTCTGTACAGCATGGTGGCTGAATTCCCCAGAAGGAGGAAGTTGTCAGTCCTCTCAAAGGCTTGGCCCAAAACTGGCACAATCTCACTTCTGCTACACTCTGTTGATCAAAGTAAGTCTAAAGGCCATTCCTGACTCAAGAAGAAGAGAAACAAAATTTGTCCCAATAGGAAGAGGGGATGAACAAATGGCAGCCGTATTTAGAAATTATCTCCATACTTTCTGAGAAATCAGTTGTCTATTTGAGCATGATAAGAACATACTTCAGTCACACAAAATATTATTATTTTCCTATCATGGACTCGATGGATGTGAGTCTGAGTGAACTCCGGGAGTTGGTGATGGACAGGGAGGCCTGGCGTGCTGCGATTCATGGGGTCGCAAAGAGTCGGACACGACTGAGCGACTGAACTGAACTGAATTTCATTAGTTATCATCATGGAGAATGGTGTGTTAAGAAATATTTGGTTTGTATAGTAAGCTTTTGGTACATCTATACATACCTGTCTGTACTTCTTTTTTAAGTTATTCTCAACTTTTTAAGATCTTTTTTTGATATAAAGTACAATAATCTCTGAAGAATGATTTCTAACATTGCTTCACAGATAAACTAACTAAAAACCAAGCATATTGACTTTAATGTTCTGAAAAATAAGTTTAACTTTGAATTTGGGGAAGTTTAATCTATAGCTCTAAGTGGCTGAAGGGCTAATGCTGCTAAGTTGCTTCAGTCGTGTCCGACTCTGTGCGACCCCATGGACTGCAGCCTACCAGGCTCCCCCATCCCTGGGATACTAGCAGTCTTTTCCTTTGGGCCTTTGCAAGATCAGCTTTCAAAGAAACTTTATCATGCTGTGAAATGCGTTATTCTCTAAGACCCATTGTGTAAGCTGATAAGACCAGAGTCCATTTGTTTTAAAAATATTCAGCCTTACTCTGCTCTCATTATTTCTCAAAAATACAAGGATTTAAAAGTTATTATTCCATGTTTGGAGTCCTCTCAATAGAGTTTCAGAGTCTTTTATGAGGTTAGGTTCAAAATTACTTCTAAATGTATTAATAAATAAATGATTTGTTTACAGGTTTTCTGTTGAAACAATTTTCGTGCTTCTCCAAAATAATAAAACCATATAACAGAATATTCTTTGGTGCCAGATAGATTTGGGTTTAAAGTTCTACTTTTAGCACTTTTAGAATGGTATGGCCTTTACTCGCTTTTAGAATGATAATAGGCTCACCTTTCAGAGAAGGCGATGGCACCCCACTCCAGTACTCTTGCCTGGAAAATCCCATGGACAGAGGAGCCTGGTAGGCTGCGGTCCATGGGGTCGTGAAGAGTCAGACACGATTGAGCGACTTCCCTTTCATTTTTCACTTTCATGCATTGGAGAAGGAAATGGCAACCCACTCCAGTGTTCCTGCTGGGAGAATCCCAGGGACAGGGGAGCCTGGTGGGCTGCCATCTATGGGGTCACACAGAGTCGGACACGACTGAAGTGACTTAGCAGCAGCAGCTGCAGGCTCACCTTTGGTGGTAAGATGGATTAAAAAGATGTGTAAATTTTTTAGTTCAATTTTCGGACATAACATTCAGTGGTATGACTTTTGATATTAAGTTCTTTNGTGGGCTGCCATCTATGGGGTCACACAGAGTCGGACACGACTGAAGTGACTTAGCAGCAGCAGCTGCAGGCTCACCTTTGGTGGTAAGATGGATTAAAAAGATGTGTAAATTTTTTAGTTCAATTTTCGGACATAACATTCAGTGGTATGACTTTTGATATTAAGTTCTTTCAAGTCCAGACTTTTGGATAAATGTCCTATTTTTAATCAGGTTGCTTATGAAAATACAGATATAAAAGTAATGGTTATTTCAACTTCCCTAAGCATCAATGAGATAGGAGTTTTGATTAAGCTTTTCTTTTTCATTAGAAGGAATGTGTTTACAATCACTA
Organism: Oreotragus oreotragus; assembly: GCA_006410675.1. NCBI lineage: Eukaryota > Metazoa > Chordata > Mammalia > Artiodactyla > Bovidae > Oreotragus > Oreotragus oreotragus. Next base: position 24,823 of record SJYX01014697.1, read on the forward strand.
GTTTTCCAAAATCCTCCTTGAAAAGGGGGTATTATAGTCAAATATAATGAGGAAATAAATATTATCATGAAGAAAATTACTCAATTCTCTCACAGAAAACCATAATATACATTAAACTCTCTAAAATATTTTGTGTAAAATTAAAAAATATCCTTAAATTATTTAACTTGGCATTTTATAAATTTTAGCAAAATTTAAATGTATAATAGTAAAATTGAACCATAAGACTGAAAAATAACCAACTACTGTATAATCTATGTACTTTGAAATCTTTTTTTTTTCTACAGAAGTGGCAGTAACATTTCTATTTGAAGGTATCCAATAAACTTAATCTTACACTAAATAGCCAATTCAGAGAAGGAAATGGCAACCCACTCCAGTGTTCTTGCCTGGAGAATCCCAGGGACGGGGGAGCCTGGT
>SJYX01014698.1:0-10656 GCA_006410675.1 Oreotragus oreotragus
GCCCACATCAGGGTCCACTCACCCGGGTTCTTCAGCAAGCAGGAGCTCAGATCGAGCAGCTCTGACACTTGTTTCTTCTTCTTGCGCTTCAGCCACCGCAAGTCGGCTTCGCGTCTTGGTCTTCGGATGTGGTAGCTACAACATCGGTGGTGCAGATGGAGTGAGAGAAGGACCAAGGGATGTGGGGGTCACAGGAGAGCCCCGCCTCCATTCAACTCACCCAGACACTCCCTCCTGCAACCGCTCCCCACTCTCCGACTAGTCCTCACCTCCTTGGATTTGTCAATGCGACAGTACTTCTGAACCACCTCCACACTGACAGGGGCGGGGCCTGCAAATGGGTCCTGGGCCTGCGGCAGGGAGGAGGCAATTAAGAAACAGGCTCGAGCTGACCCCAACCCCCCGACCCTGAAAGCACAAGGCGACTTGCCTCGGCACCCCGGGAGGTCCCAGGCTCACCCCAGAAAAGGTCCGCTGAGGCCCCGGACTCTTCAGTTCTCGGGGCTTCTTGGAAATCCGAAACTTCTTTGAGGTGTCATTTCTCTTTTGCTTCTGGGGGCGGAGCTCTCGACTCCTCTTCCGTTTATGAGGGGGACCTGGAGAAGCTCCAGCCGCTGTCCCAGTGGTCTCTTGCTCCCAGTATCGCCGCGGTTTCTACCAGCAAAGCAGGATCCCTCGTATTCCGCTGCCCTTCGCCCCGCCCCTCGAACCCCGCAAATAAAAACTTCCCTTCCACCCCAAGGAGATCCCTACCTTCTTCTTGGCTTGTAGTCTGTCCTTCTTGGGTGGGACATTACTGCCCGGCTTGGGGACTGTCTCCATCTAGCCCACTCGAACCACGATCCACGTGCAAACTCTTCTCCACACTCCCACAGTCTGAGGGAAAATTCCCGGAAGTCCTCCGAGACTCATCCAATCAGCGCCGTTCCAGGTCTGAAGCCTCTTAGGCGCCATCTTTAATGAGGGCGCGCTCCCCACTGAGGGGCGGGACCAAGGCCCCCAGTGCGGCAACTTATACCCAAGTGATGAAAGACGGGCAGTCCGAGGCCAAGACCCAAGCAACCCTGCAGTTTCTTTTCCCAGCTCGGTTTCTCCATCTTGCCTTAAATCCCGCGTCTGGTCTTTTTAGCAGAACGCCACACATTGATCATGTTAGAACTACATTTCCCGGAGTGCTCCGGCTCACAGCTTCCGGTGCCGTCTTTCCCCAGCATTCTCTATTTACTTCCGGGTTCACCAATACTGAAGTCTGAGCGTGAGTCGCAGAGCGGTTCGGCTGAGGAGTTCGGGGTTCTGCCACTCCCTGAGGCTGGGGGTGAGTCGATATCCCGGACCAGGAGAGACTGCAGTGGGTGCCCCGAGGGGCTGCCTCTCAAGAGTGCTGTCACCTCCGCAGGCCAGAAAGGGGAGCCCGGGTACCGTCCAGAGCGTGAGACCCAGCTCCCCTCTCCCGCCGCCCGCAGGCTTTCGTCCCCGCCATGGCTGAGCTAATCCAGAAGAAGCTGCAGGGGGAAGTGGAGAAATATCAACAGCTGCAGAAGGGTAAGGGAGCAGGGTAGGGGTGACCTCGTGGCAATTCCCTCACAACCCAAGTCTATACCCGAATAATGTATTCTGTCCCACCCCTGGCCCCAGCCTGCGGCTCCTTCCCCTTCTCTGTATTCCCATTCCCTGTCCCGCCTGCCCATCCTTGCCTGCTTCCTCAGCTCCGCCTTCTTACCAGGATTGTGGTGGTCGGGTGGCACATGAGATGTCTCTAAACAAACCTTTTCATCCGCCAGACTTGAGTAAATCCATGTCAGGGAGGCAGAAACTAGAGGCACAACTAACAGAAAATAATATCGTGAAGGAGGTGAGAGACTGAGATTTGTGGGGCGAGGAGGGACCTGTCCTGGAAGTGATTCTCATCATGTTTTTCCCACTCCTCCACCAGGAACTGGCCCTGCTGGATGGGTCCAACGTGGTGTTTAAACTTCTGGGGCCCGTGTTGGTCAAACAGGAGCTGGGGGAAGCTCGGGCCACAGTGGGGAAAAGGCTGGACTACATCACAGCTGAGATGTGAGTCTTCCTTCCGCCCCACTGTGATGTACCTGATCCGCTGGGAATAAAGGTGTTGAGAAACCTTTGTAGAGTCATTCTCCAGAGTGGCCCCCATTTGAGCAGGTTCTTCAACTCCTTCCTGTGTCCTTCAACGCCTTCCCTTTTCTTCATACTCCCCTTAGAGCTCAGGTTTCTGACTAATCTCCTTGTCTTCAGCACCCTCAAGAGTAAGTCTCACTAATTTCTCTTTATTTGCTTTTTTGCCTTTCTTCAGTAAGCGATATGAATCCCAGCTCCGAGACCTAGAGCAGCAGTCAGAACAACAGAGGGAGACCCTTGCTCAGCTGCAGCAGGAGTTTCAGCGGGCGCAGGCAGCAAAGGCAGGGGCTCCTGGGAAAGCCTGACCCCATCCTGGGGGGTCGGGGGGGGGGAGGAATGAGGCAGCTCTAGGGTCTATACTGTAGCTAATAAAATGTGAAAATACCTGGCGTGTTCTGACCAGCCACTTCTGTTGTAATTGTCTCCATCCTTTCCTCTGGTCCCTTCCCCCTCACCCCTGTATCGCCTGCATTACTCTCTCAGATCCTAATATATCGTGCACTGGAATTTCTGTGTGGCAGAGTAACCCTTCTTTCTTGAGACTAAACTCCAAAATGTCTCAAACCTAATTCCTGCCTGTATATGCAAGCCTTAACACTCTCTTCTTTTGATTGGAAGCAACCAAGAAAAGGGCATTGACAGTGAAACAATTTGGGGGAAAGTCAAGTTTAACTGAAAAACTCCCAATTCTCTAACCTGCAACCCCAGAATGGAACATGGTAATCCTGTTTTACTATGATTTCTTATCATCCTCAAAATAGCCCTGGCATCTTAGTTCTTTTTAGTCTTTTATTCCTAGACTTTGTTTAAATGTAGCTTAAATTGATTTCAGATCACAGCACAGAATGCATTGTGATATTCTAAGACCTCCAAGTTTGTACATTGTCCACAAAGTGGTTCTTCCATTTCTTTGTCCTTAAATTGTCTTAGGAATTCAAAGCCAAGGGTGTTTTTCATACTGATCGCTTTAATTGGGCACTTGACGTGGGTGTGTAACAACTGAGGAGAAAAATGTAAGAGCCAATAAAGGGACCGGGGTGGGGAGGTTGCTGGGGAGGAATAACCATTCTGAGGAAACTTCCCACAAGCCCTTGCATCCAGCTTTCGCGGATGCGGCTGGCCCCCCTTTTCCCACGGGGTCTGCCTTCAGCCAGCTCCCCACCCCCAGCAGCTAGTCTGAAGCCTAAGGGCAGGAGTAGAGCTTAGGTAGTGTCTGGTTCATTAGTGTTGTCACAGTGACAGGAACCTCCAGAGTAGGAAGAGGAGGCTCCTGCGAGAAACTTTTTCTTGCCATTCCCTTCCCCCGGGACTCAGAGCCTCTAGGCTTTTCCTCTCCCCCTCCTCCAGGCCTTTCCTTGGCCCTTGGCATGCTAGGATGTGGCCAAGAATCAAAAACAGATCTTTTCCCCAGCACTAGCTGTGTGCTGCATTCACGGCAGGTGAGAAGCTATACACGGGTATCCAGCTTAGGCACCAAGATTACCAGTTTCAAGGGCTGAGTCTTGGCTGTCTGGTAAATCAGTGGTACGTCACTGCCCCAAAATGGTTCGCCACCCTTCTGGATATTTTCCCTATTGGGGCAACTGCCACCATTCAGGATGGTTCCCCACATTTGGAATGGCCACCATGAATTCTATGAACCAACAAGGCTTCCTCCTCAGAACAGTGCCCGGGCAATCTTCCTCCCTGTGGCCTTGATCCTGGGAAAGGAACCCCCTCCTCCCTCGCTTGGGGGAGTTCCCGAGGCAGAAGGGCCACTGGCGAGGCCCACTGTAGTGCTGGAGGGCCGCCGCCGCCGTAGGAGGAAATCGTGTGAGGCTCCATCCATAGCGTAGAAGACGTTGGCTGAGGCGGGGATGGTCAGCTCTGAAGGGTCAGAGAAAGGTGTCAAGCACAGTCATTCCCACACAACCCCCGGGTGTGGCAGCATTCCCACCGGCGGGCACCACTCAGACACCGCTCCTCCCGAGTCTGCCTTCCCTCCCAGCCCCTGACCTCGCTCCCCTGGGAGCAGCTGCACAAGCTCATACTCCGAAGCTACCGCAGAATCACGATTGTTTTTCTTAAGGACACGACTGATGACACTTGGAGCCTTGTCCTGACTTGTCACCTGGCAGGACAGCAACCAAAAGAGCAATTAATTGTAATGGTGACCTTGGCCTGGCATCCTTCCAACCCTAGCCAGTGATCCCACCCAGAGAAGGCTGCTGCTGCTGCTTAGTTGCCAAGCCGTGTCCGACTCTTTGCGACCCTGTCGACCGTACCCGGTCAGGCTCCTGTCCATGGGATTCTCCAGGCAAGAATACTGGAGTGGGATGCCATGTCCTTCTCCACAGAGAAGCCTGCCCTTGTCCAGACTTTTGAGTTATCAGGGAAACCCAACATGGTGGCTCCCTGTACCCCATGGGCCAGCCCACATGGTTGCCAGGGTGTTCCCTCTGGGGAAACCACTGTTGGTTCTGAAAATCTCAGAGGACACCCAAAGTTCAAATTGCAGCAGCTAATACAAAGTAACTTTGAAAATAAAACATGGCTGCTAAAACCAAAGGTCAGGGACTTCCCTGTGGTCCAGCGGTTAAGAATCTGCCTTGCAATGCAGGGGATGTGAGCTACTGAACCTGAAAGCCACAAAGAGTCCAAGTGCTGCAACTAAGACCCAATGTCACCAAATAAATAAATGAATTTAAAAAAATAAAAAATAAAACCAAAGGTCAATTAAAACTAAAATCCTCCCGTTTGGCTGTTGACACCTAAGACATCATCTCTAACCCCACCTCCCAACCCACAGCTCTCACCAAGATGCTTTTATAGACACTGCCGTCTTCCCCCAGCTCCATCTGGACTCGGATGATTCGGCAATCAGAGGCCCCTGGCCCAGGTACCCCTCCCCCACATCCAGGCCCCCTGGAGGCCCCTTCTGCACCCCCACTGAGCGGGGACCCACAGGAGGCTGAGCGGCGGTGACCTCGAGAAGGCCGCGGGGAGGAAGCCGGGGGAGAGAGGTGGCTGGGGTTAGCTGGACTCTGCAGGGCTGGGGTGCTTTCCAGGGCGGAGTCCAGAGATGAGACAGATGGCCACTTCATGTGCTGGGGACCAATAACACGGAATTGGCATGAAGGCAGGAAACCAAGGGAGAAAGATTCACAAAGTCAGGGTCTGTGTAGAGATCCGAGGTCAGGAGAGAAGCTCACCTGGGCCAGCCGGGTCAGCAGTGGGGCAGGGGTTCCAGGCACCTCCTCTGCCCCCACACTGGGCCGGTCCCAGGAGACGAGGGGGGTGGGACCCCCAACAGAACCCAGCACCCTGGAGTGGCAGGAGATTGGGAGGGTCAGAAGGAGGAGGACAAGTCCCCAAGAGACTGCCCTCCAACCACTGACTCCCTCACTCTGTCCACTGCGAGATGACCAGTGTTGGCCGAAGCACCCGCGGGGCAGGTGGGTCACCGCTCCCAGGCGTCTCCACCTCACAGGACACGCGATGGCTGGGGAGGGGGCAATGGGCAGAAGTCAGGACGTGACACAATGAAGCCCACATTCAGCCTGTGCCCTGGAGTCCCAACCGCACCCAGCCAGTCACCTCTGCGCCTCTGTCAGTGGCCGGAGCCCTTGTAGCCACCGCTGGATATCGGGGTCAGGTCGGAGGTCATAGCCACGACATTCGTTCTGGAGACGCCGCAGCTCAGAAAGGACAGCAAACTCCTAGGAAGGAGCCCACAGACTGCAGGAAGCCCAATGCAGGGAGCCCGGACTTCGCCCTCCTCCCCCCTTCCTGGGACAGGGCTACAGATGGCTGGCATCTGGCCAAGGGCTCTCCTCACCTTCCTCCGCTTGTCAAAATTGATGTATCCATTCTGCAAGGGGAAGGGGGTGGGGTGAGGTCCCGACCCTGCCACAGAGAGCATATCCCCTCTCCCCACACACACGTGTCACTGGCCTCTGTAACTCCTCTGGTCCCCCACTCCTCCCCCTCTTATCCATCACACCCTCAGCCCGCTACCTTACTCTTTATATAGAAATTGTGGCCAATTTACAGAGAAGAAAATTAGAGATCAGAAAAGGAACTTGCCCAAGATCCCAGCTTTGGTTTATTTATCAAACTTTGTGTACATATGCTTACACCTCAGGCATGCTTTGAGCACTCGTCCAACAGTAATTCATTTAACCCCTCATAATAAAGGGTTGATGTAGACACTGTCACTAGTTTCCCACTTACAGATCACTGAGGCACAAGGTTAAACAGATTTACCAAAATAACAGAGTCCAGAGGTGGCCTGTCTGACCCTGAGGTCTCTTCATTCCATCACCATAATATACACGCACGCACGCGCACACACACACACACAACTGACCTCCAGCTCATCCTTAGAGGCTGCGTCCAGCATTACGAGGTCTTTTAAGAAGGTGCCAAGGTATGGGACCACACCCTGAGGTGTGTGAGAATCAGAGTCAATCACCCCTGCCACTAATCCCAGGGCTCCCCCTCCCTCTGCACTTTCCTAACCCATTGCCCCAGAACAAGTTTAATTCTCCTCCCCCTGCTGTGCCCCTCTTCCCAACCCTAGCGCTTCCACCCCAGTGGTCACTCACCCCGCCCCGGGAGCCAGACCTTGGGGATTTCTTGGAATTTGGCTCCAGAGAGGGCTGCAGCTTCACCTCCTGATGACAGAACAAGGTGACATGGGAGGTAGGGGGGGCGGAGATGGCGGGAATGCCAGGGAACGGGGCCTCACCTGCAGGAGGAGCTCCCGGCTCTGGGAATAGTTATCCTCCTCAGAGAAAATCTGGCAGAGGCTGGAGAAGACTCTGAGGCTGTCCCTGGGGGGTGGGGGGCAGCAGCCTTGAGGAGGGGCCTAGCTCAGCTCCCCGCTCCCAGCCCTGACTCCCCTCCAGGGCCCCGTCCTCCCTACCTGGTTGCTTCCCCCCAGGCTGCCCGAAGCCTGTGGATGGGGCTGGATTGAAGGGCTGATACCACAGCATACACTGAAGAGAAATTTCGGAGCAGACGGCACTCCTGTGGGGTCACAGACAGAGATCACAGCTTTAGGACCTCTTTCCACACCTTGATCCCCAACAGGGCCAAGCCTCTCTCTTACCTCTGCCACGCGGATCCACTTCTCCAAGAGCCGGGCCCTCTGGGGAGGACGAAGCGGCCGTACGGTCACCTCTCCAAGCCCTTCTCCGGTTGAGGTGGCCCCCAGGACAGAGCTGACCACTGCCCCTGCCACCTTGTTGAACTGTGTAACGGTCGCCCGGACAGATGGGCAGAGGTGAGAGTGTCCTGGCCGGTCTCTGTGACCCCACAGGCCCCCCAGGCACTGAGAGGGGACCAGATTAAGAAACAGCTCCTGCAGGGCAGAGGTAAGAGGTTAAAGTTCACAGTCAAGTGAGGTCAGCCTTCCAATGTCAGGGGTGTGAGGATCTCAGGTGGCCAAGGAACCAGAGGGGCATGGGGTTTGAAGGGCAACAATCAAGGGGAAACGGGGAAAGGTCAAAACTGGGTGGACAGAGGAGGCTGGGAGCTGGACCAGGAAGGACTGGAAGCCAGGTAAGGATGTGGAGTTAGGGACAGGTTAGTAGGGGGGCAGGGGTCATGGGGTCAGAGGTCAGGGTCTCACCGCATCTAGCAGGGTCAGCTGTTCGGCCAAGTGGTCAGCGAGGTACACCAGGACATCCGTGGGGTCAGCAGGGGGGTCGCCGGGGAGGGCCAGGGGCTTAGGAAGTTCGGGAGTCTGGGGGTCCACCTGGGACCGGAGGTTGCGGATGAGGTCAGTGCCGCCCCCCCCAATACCCTCCCCTGCTGCATACCCTGTCCGAAGAAAGCAGCTCTCAAGCCGGTCAAGCTGACCCTTGACCTCAGAGCCAAAATCCTCAGGGTGAGAGGCCAGCCAGGTTGACAGTACAGAGATGGCTACCCTGAGAGAAGGGGAAGTCACCAGGCATTAGATGTCAGGCTGCTGCTTGGCCGGAGAAAACTGTGAAGTCAAGAATCAGGGGTCACTTACCCTTTTGTCCTCTCTAGCTCATCAGCAGGATGAGATTCAAGAGCTTCCAGCCTGGGGAAGGGAAGAAATTCTATGTGTCCATGTTTTCCAAAACCCTAGCGGTTTTGACTATCTGGGTGGGATATTCTGGCTTTAGAAAGTCAAGACATGTCAATGACCCTTGGTCCCTTATTAGCCTGACCTGTCAACCATAAGCCCTAGCAGGGCAGGCGTGGAGGTGAAGGCCCGGTGAGTGGCCAGGAAGGCTGCTGTGAAGGTCATGTCAGCCCCTGATGTACGGACATCCAGCAGGTGCCTGACCAGGGCCTCCAGGGTGCCAGCTCGGAGTTTCCGGGAGGAACGCGGAGGAGGCCTTGGGGCCTGGGGGAGACAGAGCGCCAGCCACTGACCCTTTTTTCAACTCTCCCCCACTGGATCTCTGGGAGAAATCCAAGACCTAGGAGACGATTCAGCCTCATTGTATTAGGATTCAGAGAGGGCAAATGACTCAAACTAAGTCACACAGCTAAGTTCAGTCTCCAAACCTCCAACCTAGTATTCTGGTCAGAAAGTCAGCAGGAGGCAGGGGAACTGGGAGGTGGTAGGTCAGAGGTGAGACATCAAAGTTATAATCTCACCAAGGGATCAAGAGGCTGATACTGGCGACTTGTGACTGTAAAGGTAGCACCATCCTCCTCCTCCTCCCAGACAGACACAGGGGCCTGGAGGAGCAAGGAAGGGGAGGTCAGATGGTTCTACACCCCACCCCACTGCCCAAGACTCACCCCCAGGCCCTGCTCCTCCCTCTGTGCCCCTCACCTGTTGCGGAGGGGGACAGTACCAACGAGTACGAGGGGTGGGGGGGGCTGGTGACCCCAGGTCTTCCCCACTGGGGCCCAGACAGCCCCCCCCAAGCCGCCTCAGGGCCCGGTGGAGTCTAAGGGGTTGCCGTGGGGAGTTGGATGGAATGCAGGAACCCTGAGCCTGGGGACCACTGCAGCCCCTCCCCCCCAGAGCTGAACCCTTGAACAGCCAAGAATCAAGGTGCAAAGGCAGGAGGAGGGAGAAGCAAAAAAGGCAGAAAGCCTGGGGCAGAGACCTTGAGAAGCTGAAACCTCAGTCACGGGCACAACCTCATGCTCCGCCCTCCCCCGCAGGAATTAGCCAAGCCCAAAGACTAAGTCGCCTTAGCCCCCTTTCCCCGGGTCCCTCCTCAGCTCTGGAGACCCCCCTCGGGCGGCGGCGCCGATCCCAATACAGGAAGGAGAAGGGGAAGTGGAGATGGTGTGTGTGTGTTGGAGCGGGGGGTGGGGGTGGGGTGTTAGACTCACAGAGTCACGTGACCCCGGCCGCTCCCCCAAACGATCCCGAAAAACCAGCCCTGCTAGTCACCCAGTCAGCCTTCACTCAGACTCTGGACAAGAGCGTCCAAAGCCTCTGGGCCCAAAATCCAACTTTCGACCCCTCTTGAGGCCCGAATCCTACTCCTGCCACCGCCATTAGCCCCGAAGAGAAGCAGGTGACCACCAGCCACTCGGCCCGGGACGGCCCTCGACGGTCCGAGAGCCTCGGCTCCCCACCTCCTCCCAGCCCCAGGCGGCGGAGCGGGGAGGGGTCACGAAATAGAAGGGTTCCCTCCCCAATCCCGGAGTCGGAGGAGCGGGTTACTGTGGAAACAAACCCCTCCCCGCCAGACAGACACCCGGAGGGAGACAGGGACCTAGACTACACGCCGGGAGGGACGGGCCACGCGGGCACGGGCGGAGAGGGCTAGGGACCCGCTGGCCAGCCACCCACACGCGCCGGGCGGGAACGGGGCAGGCTCCCGAGTGGCTGTGCCGCACAGAACCTCGGAAACGCCGGGGCTCCCCGCTGGGGGACACGGGCCGACTCCGGCGAGAGGCACGGCAGGGGCTGAGGCAGGCAGAGACGCAGGGACACAGACTCGCAGCGGGGAGAGTCTCCGGGACACACGCCGCCCGCGCCTCACCTCGTCGTCGTCGTCGTCCTCCTCCTCCTCCTGCCCCCCGCCCCCGCCCCGGCCACCGGGGCCCCCACCCTCTTCGGGGTCTCGACTCCGGAAGCTGCTCAGCACGACTCCCCCGGGGGGGCTCGTGTCCCACAGCAGCCGCAGGGGCCGCGGGAGCATGGCCGGCTGAAGGAGTCAGCGGGGTCGGGCCATGGGGGCGCCTGAGGAGAGACAGGAGCGGGGAGGGGAGTCAGGGGGGAGCGGAGCCCCAGAAGGTGGGCTCCAGGTAGTCTCCGGGGAGCCTCGCGGGGAGGCAGAGTGGGGGGCAACGCTGCAGGGGCACACGGGGCCTGGCGTTGTGGGGACGGGGTTCAGGAGCACGGGCTCGGGCGGGGTTACAGGGGGCTCTGGCTCTGACCTGCTCAGGACGGGTGGGGGCAGCGCGGCTCCCGAGTTGCCGTTCCTGTCGGTCTCCGGCCCCCGATCACGTCCCCGGACCGAGCCCGTCCCCGGCTTTTCCGCACCCCCTTGTACGCCCCCCCCCCCGCCCCGCCAGACTCCCGGGCCC
>SJYX01014700.1:10535-76712 GCA_006410675.1 Oreotragus oreotragus
AGCCTAGTAGAGTCTGCCTCCACCTGATGGAAATATCTAGTAATTAAGCCAGCAGTCTTCAGCCCAAGGTGTGTATCAGAATCACCTGGCGGGCCCAGGAAGCATCCAAAGACTTGCTCCTGTGTCCTCACTGCTGGAAGAGCCCTCTGAACTTGAGCAGCTCGGCGTCTCTGGCAGAGGGGGGACCCACCCTTTGGGAGGCAGGCCCACAGTATAGAGCCACAGCGTGGGCTGGACCTGAGTGTCACCACATCAGGCTTATCCACCCGGTTGATTAATGACTGAGTCATTCCTGCCGGGATCGAGGGCAGAGAAGAAACGTGTTTCCAGGCCGACTGTCCCCTGTCTCAGGAGGGACACTCTGGCCCTTCTCTCTCTCAGGAGCCACCCTCTCAGGTGAGTTTCTGGAGGCTGGAGTCACAGGGGCCTTCTTTTCTTGGCCGTGTCTGCGGCTCCCCACGCGGACTCCTCGGCTTATTTGGCCATGCTGGGTTTTCGTTGCTGTGCAGGCTTTTCTCTAGTCGTGGCGAGCAGGGCCGACTCTCTAGTTGCAGTGCAGGCTTTTCTCTGGTCATGGCGAGCAAGGCCCCATGTTCCTCCCAGAGGGTGAGGAGCCGGCAGAGTGAGGCGAAGGTCTCCAGTGCGGTGAAACAGACCTGTTGGTCTCGGAGACTCTGTAGTAATTATAGACTATTCAGTTTATCTTGGATACCAGCAGAGAATGATGAGCCTGCTTGAGCCCAAAGTGCTGGAACCCTCTTGGGATCCTCTTCCTCTCTCTTTCCCTGAGCAATTCTGTAGTGACCTCAGTCTACTTTTAATTATGCCTCAATGTTTGATCAGTCTATTGTTCACTGTGTAGTATGGGTTCATGTTATAGTGACTGCTACCTCATCTCACTAAAATAATACTTAAAATTACTCTTAATTATCCAAATAGGTTTCTCCCTAAGAATTAAGGTGGGGCCCTCTGGCTTCAAACCACCAGCTGCCATGTGTTACATAATCTCAGTAATATCTGAAATCCTTTCAGTGATCTTGGCTTTTCTCAGAAAACTGTAAGTCTGAAATCAATTTATCAACCATCTGAAAGGCCAAAGATATTCCAAGTCCAGTTTTCAGTTATAGTAGGAGTATGTTTTCTGGTTCACATAACATTTAAATCTATTGTTAGTGTTCTTATAGTGTTTTTACTGAATGCTCATCACTAAGATGATAACAAATATTAAACACAATTTTATTAAAATATAACATATTAAAAAGCAGAGGCATTACTTTGCCAGCAAAGGTCTGTATAGTCAAAGCTATGGATTTTCCAGTAGTCATGTATGCATGTGACAGTTGGACCATAAGGAAGGCTGAGCGCCAAAGAATTGATGCTTTTGAATGGTGGTGTTGGAGAAGACTCTTGAGAGTGCCTTGAACTACAATTCTAATGGAATTCTAAAGGAACAGTATCAGTCAATTCTAAAGGAAATCAATCCTGTCATTGGAAGGACTGATGCTGAAGCTGAAACTCCAATACTTTGGACACCTGATGAGAAGAGCTGACTCATTGAAAAAGACCCTGATACCGGGAAAGACTGAAANTACAATTCTAATGGAATTCTAAAGGAACAGTATCAGTCAATTCTAAAGGAAATCAATCCTGTCATTGGAAGGACTGATGCTGAAGCTGAAACTCCAATACTTTGGACACCTGATGAGAAGAGCTGACTCATTGAAAAAGACCCTGATACCGGGAAAGACTGAAAGCAGGAGGAGAAGGGGGCAGCAGAGGATGAGATGATTAAATGGCATCTTCAACTTGATGGACATGAGTTTGAGCAAGGTCTGGGAGATGGTGAAGGACAGGGAAGCCTGGCATGCTGCAGTCCATGGGGTCACAAAGAGTCAGACACGACTGAGTGAACAACAATTGTGAAGATATGATATAAAGAGAAAATTTCACAAATATGAGAAAAAGATTTGTACATACTCAACAGAAAAGCTGCATATCAAAACTGCTACAGAAGTAGATTGACATTCAGTTCAGTTCAGTTCAGTCGCTCAGTCATGTCCAACTCTTTGCAACCCCATGAATCGCAGATTGACATTAGGTCAAATCAAATCATGTTTTAAGCAGTACAGATACATTCACCAAGGAGGGAAAATGAGCCTAAAAGAAGAAAGAAATATAAATGGAAATATAAATGGAAATTATATGGAAAATAGAGGGGATATCACTGTATTATTTCTAACTTAAAGAATCATGTGTTCATATTTAATAAACTCCAAATAGTCTCATTTTTCAAACAAATAAATCCTGACATCGTTTCACCAGTTGCATCATAGCTATGTGCAACAAAATCAGGAATTCTATAATGACCACCTAGTGATTATTTCTATCTTTAGATTTTTCTAGGCAGGAAAGAAAAAACTAAAATGAGCACTATTTGAAATTATACTGGTAGAACATACCCCTTCCAAAAGGAAAAAGAATACTGAATTTGTGGCTTCGCAAGCTCATTTAACCCACATTGCTTCATTTATTTTAAAGCAACATATCTTCCTTCCCTACATCCTGACATTTACAGCAAGGAGTGGCTACCCACTCCAGTATTCTTGCCTGTAGAATTTCATGGACAGAGGAGCCTGGTGGGCTGCAGTCCATGGAATCGCAAAAGGTCTGACATGACTGAGCAACTAACACTTCACACACTATCCTTTTTAAAACTCACTTTTACCTTTATTCCTTGGTCACATCTGGTTTATCTTGCCCAGAAATCCAGGTACCTGACATATCAAATTTTTTCTGTCAACAAATCAGACCTCTCTCTTGCCGTCAGAAAACTATTGCTCCTCAGATTGCTTGAATTCAACCTGACAAGATTCCTGAATCATTCACTCTCCCTTCTGGATACACACCTTCATTCTAAGTATTTATTACTGAATTTTTCAAAATATCCTTTATGCCACTTCCCAATTGGATAAAAAATTCATTGATATTTCTTCCAACTCTCTACTCGAACATTCTCTAAATGCTCTGCCTATGTTCCTTCCTGCTGCTGCTTCAGTCGTGTCTGACTCTGTGCGACCCCATAGATGGCAGCCCACCAGGCTCCCCCGTCCCTGGGATTCTCCAGACAAGAATACTGGAGTGGGTTGCCATTTCCTTCTCCAATGCATGAAACTGAAAAGTGAAAGTGAAGTTGCTCAGTTGTATCCAACTCTTAGTGACCTCATAGACCGCAGCCTACCAGGCTCCTCCGCCCATAGGATTTTCCAGGCAAGAATGGAGTGGGTTGCCATTGCCTTCTCCATGTTCCTTCCTAGGTCAGTGTTAACCCCTGAACCTGATCTTCCTTTCCGGAGCTTCATACCTAAACTTCTGCAATCTTACTTTCAGGCCATCCTGTGAAGAGATATTTCCTTCTCAAATACTTTACTATGACAACTAACTTACTTACAAGTTATAATACTTCAGTTTGACAGAATAGCACTGCAAGTTCTCGATCCATACAATTAGTTTTAAGATTTCCTACACTGCCCTCCCAATTTGCTTTTCAGTGGCAATTCATAAGAGTGACTAATGATTGGTTCCATCAAAGGAATATAGAGGAAGGCTTAATATTATCCAACATGAAGATTAGCCATTAAACAAATTCTGAATTGAGTATCCATCTATTAATCATCTATTAAATTGGTGGACATATAAAATAAGTCCCAGGTTAGATAGAAATTTATTAGATGGAAATAATTATCAACAGCCCATAGAAGATAAAGAAAAGAATACTTCAATTTTCTTTATGACCCTGATTTTTATTTGTGATGACAATATAGGTGGCAGAAAAATAAACTACAATCCTAGACTCCCTTTCAGCTAGGCTTGTCAAGGGACACAGTTTTGGCCAATAAGATGTAAATGGAACTCCTCAGAGGGCATTCCAGAAAAGCTTTTTTAAAGGAGCTGCCTACATTGGCATGAGTTCTTTGCCCCTTGCCTTTTACCATTCTTCTTGTCCGAAAGGCTGGTTGCCATGCCCATGGGGCCAAAAGTTATAATAATGAGAAAAAGAGCATGTATTCTGGGGGAAAGTTAGGAGACTAGATCCTTGAATGACATTGTGTATACCATGCTTAGTCTGCCTACTACAAGACTTCTTTCACATAAGAGAAAAATTAACCTTTCTGTTTTATGCCGCTGTCAGTTTCCTATAGCCAACAATCTAACACATCCTTAACTGATATAGTTGGTAAAAAGTTTGATATAAAATTTTAAACTAACAAAGAGAGATATTTCATGAAACAATGTTCATCACTGAGAAATCGACTCTTCCTTGGAGCAAAAATTAAATAATCATTATAAATGTGTTGCAGGAAGGGGGACCCCTTCCAGGGCCCGAAACTGGGTTCTAGTCTAACACTTGGAAATGAATTGTCCGAGGAGACACATGTGCTGACAAAGCAAGAGATTTTATGGGGAATGGGCACTCAGTAGGGTAAGGGAACCCAAGAGAACTGCTCTGCCACGTGGCTTCGCTGTCAGTTTCCTATAGCCAACAATCTAACACATCCTTAACTGATATAGTTGGTAAAAAGTTTGATATAAAATTTTAAACTAACAAAGAGAGATATTTCATGAAACAATGTTCATCACTGAGAAATCGACTCTTCCTTGGAGCAAAAATTAAATAATCATTATAAATGTGTTGCAGGAAGGGGGACCCCTTCCAGGGCCCGAAACTGGGTTCTAGTCTAACACTTGGAAATGAATTGTCCAAGGAGACACATGTGCTGACAAAGCAAGAGATTTTATGGGGAATGGGCACTCAGTAGGGTAAGGGAACCCAAGAGAACTGCTCTGCCACGTGGCTTGCAGTCTCGCAGTTTTATGGTGATGGGATTAGTTTCCGGGGTGTCTTTGGCCATTCGTTCTAATTCAGAGTCTTTTTTGGTGGCACACACATCACTCACCCAAGATGGATGCTAGCAAGAGGGATTCTGGGAAGTGGATGGACATGTGATGTTTCCTTTTGACCTTTCCCGAACTCTTCCAGTTGGTGGTGGCTTATTAGTTCCGGATTCCTTACCAGGATCTTCTGTCATAAAACAGCTCATGCAAATGGTTACTAAAGGGCCTGACCAGGGTGGGCGGTTTCAGTCAGTGTGCTTCCCCTAACAAATGCAGTTCATTATTTTTTCTTAAGAGATGTTTCTGCTTCACAAGTGTCTATTTTCTGTGATGTGAAAATACAAAATGTGCCTACTATTTTTGGCTTTTTTACTGTCTATTATTTATAAGTTTGCTCAAAGAAAAGAATGGACTGCTTAGAGTCTTCAGATTAATGTCTAAAGCATACCCTCAGTTCCTGTGAAAGCTTTAGTAGTTTTCCTCTATTACTACTTCAACCTTTCAAGGTACCTGATTGCAAACAATGGAAAGGTGCTCTAACTTTCATAAGAAAAATAGGAATTTATTGGAATTATAGCATGTGTGCAATAGTGTGATTTATATGAAATACATATTTAATCATCAGATGACCAAAATATATTATCCATATATATTTGGTCTTCATTCAAGGTTCCTGGCTCACAGCTCCCAAAACCTTTGGAATTTCTGAAGTGATGAGAGTCATAAAGATGTCTTATGTCATGCTAACGAGGTGATTTTTGGACCACACCTAAGGATGGGTACTGTTTGCCATGAGAATTAAAGGATTCAAAATCTCATCCCCACCCCCTAGCCTCCAGAGAATGAGTCAATCCTTAATGTCAGAGGATTCAAACACACATGCCTGTGTAATGTGTGTGTGCTCATAGAAGTTGCTCAGTCGTGTCCTACTCTTTATGACTCAGTGGACTATAGCCCACCAGGTTCCTTTGTCCATGGCGTTCTCCAGGAAAGAATGCTGGAGTGGGTAGCCATTCCCTTCTCCAGGGGATCTTCCCAACCCAGGGATTGAAATCCAGATCTCCTGCATTGCAGGCAGATTCTTTACCATGTAAGTCACCAGGGAAACCCCACCTATGTAATGAAAAGTCCATAAAAAGCAAAAAGTACTAGGGTTGGGGGTTGGAGAGAGTGGTACACCCAGAGATTATGTAAGTTCCCAGCCCTTTCCTCATAACTTGCCCTGTATTTCTTCTTCACTTCACTCTTCCTAAGTTAAATCCTTTCAGAATAAACCAGTAAGACAGTTTAAGTCTCTCTGAGTTCTCTGACAGGCCACTCTAGCCAATGAATCTTACTAACCCAAAGAGAAAGTTGAGGGAACTTCTGATTAATAGCCAGTTGGTTACAAGCACAGGTGACAACTGGACTTGCAACTGGCACGTGAAGTGGGGTGGGGGATGGGCATGGAGAGCATGGAGGACTGAAGCCGTCATCTGTACTATCTGATGCCATCTCAGGGTAGCTTGATAGAATCAGAATCAAGCTGAGTTCTAGATACCCTGCTGTTATCTAAGAATTGTTTGTTTTCAGTTTGGGGAAGCCCCCTCCTAACATGCCCTGGAAATTGGTCTCAGAACCACCGCAAAGAGGGCGGCTCACAGAATTGACAAGAAAGCTGAATGCAGTGCAATTCTGATCTTGAGAACCTGGACTGAGGACAAATTTCATGTTTAAGAGCATAGTCCTCTACAAGAATCCCCTCTCTTCACAAGCTCCAAGGTTCTCAGGCCTCCTTCTCCCCAACTAGCTATAAATTCAGAGGTTTCCCCTATTCCTTCAGGTTAGATAATTCACTGGAATAATGAACAGAACGCAGAAAAGTGTTATGCGTGCATCCATGATAAGTCATTTCTAGTGTGTCTGACTTTTTGCACCTCCATGGACTGTAGCCTGCCAGGCTCTGTCCAGGGGATTCTCCAGGCAAGAATACTGGAGTGAGTAGCCATGCCTTCCTCCAGGGGATCTTCCCAACCCAGGGATCAAATCTGTGCCTCCAGCAGCTCCTGCATTGCAGGTGGATTCTTTACCACTGAGCCACTGAAGAAGCCCCAGTAAAGTGTCATACTACTTACAAATACAATTTTATTTTAATTTAAATACAAATCAAAACCAGCCAAATGCACAGATGTTTAATATATGGGATCTGGGAAGATTCAAAATACAAAGCTTTCATGTCCTCAGGATATTTCACACTCCTAGCACATAACTATATGGTTACCAACCAGGGAAGTTTACTAGAATTTGGGTGTCCAGGGTTTTTATTGAGGCTTCCTTCCATCAATGTGATTAGTTGAATCATTGCTCATGTGATTGAACTAAATCTCCAGCTCCCCAGCCTCTGTGAAGGTCGGGTGGATACTACATAGCTCAAAGCACTAAACCTCTAATCTCATGGTTGGTCTTTGTGGTCTGAGAGCCTGGTCTATCTCAGTGAAACTATTCAAGAGCCTGCCACCACTTTCCTTGTTAGTATAAACTACTAGGTGTGATCTGAAAGACCAACCATAAATAACAAAGACACTCCATCACTCAGGAAGTCCAAGGATTTAGAAGTTCCCTCCTAGTATCCAGGACAAAGCCCAGGCAAATTCTGTGTTATATGACATTGAAGAAAATCAGGAAATTTTCTTCAGTAAATCAGCAGGAACCAGGATCACAGTCAAGACCTTTCCACAGGAATGATTGTCTTAGAGTACAACTGCCAACTCCAGAGACTTGCCTGGAATTCATCAACATTGCCACAAACAGTGTCATCCACACTAGACCCCATAGCACCAATGACATTCTCAAAATGAATGGATTTTGTAGCCCCTTTGCATCCCTTCTAGTTTCAAAGCTCCTCAACATGAGTCTTTCACTATCCAAGTTTAGGTGGTGTGCACACACCCTAGCTTGCAGAGAAAATGAATATTTATCCCGTGTGAGCTTCTAATGTAGAAGTATATAAATCTTATTTTGTTTTTTTGTTTGTTTGTTTGTTTTTATATAAACAACACTTTTTTTTTTAGAGCTTTCATTTTACTTTATTTTACTTTACAGTACTCTATTGGTTTTGGCATACATTGACATGAATCTGCCACAGGTGTACCCGAACTCCCAAACATGAACCCCCTCTCTCACTTCCCACCCCACATCGTCCCTCCGGATCATCCCCATGCACCAGCCCCAAGTATCCTGCATCCTGCATCGAACATAGACTGGCGATTTGTTTCTTACATGATAGTATACATATTTCAATGCTATTCTCCCAAATCATCCCACCCTCTCCCTCTCTCTCTCCCTCAGAGTCCAAAAGTCTGCTCTACATATCTGTGTCTCTTTTGCTGTCTTGCATACAGGGTCCTCATTACCATCTTTCTAAATTCCATATATATGTGTTAGTATACTGTATTGGTGTTTTTCTTCCTGGCTTACTTCACTCTGTATAATCGGTTCCAGTTTCATCCATCTTATTAGAACTGATTCAAATGTATTCTTTTTAATGGCTGAGTAATACTCCATTGTGTATATGTACCACAGCTTTCTTATCCATTNCCTCATTACCATCTTTCTAAATTCCATATATATGTGTTAGTATACTGTATTGGTGTTTTTCTTTCTGGCTTACTTCACTCTGTATAATTGGTTCCAGTTTCATCCATCTTATTAGAACTGATTCAAATGTATTCTTTTTAATGGCTGAGTAATACTCCATTGTGTATATATACCACAGCTTTCTTATCCATTCATCCGCTGATGGACATCTAGGTTGTTTCCATGTCCTGGCTATTATAAACAGTGCTGCAATGAACATTGGGGTACATGTGTCTCTTTCTATTCTGGTTTCCTCGGTGTGTATGCCCAGCAGTGGGATTGCTGGGTCATAAGGCAGTTCTATTTGCAATTTCTTAAGGAATCGAATTTCCCCAACTGAGGAGCTTGGGACTTTGGGCAGCAAAAATATGAAAGTTACCCCTATATTCCACCTTTTCCACTATTTAGCATCCATATACATCCTTCTTCTCCCCAAAATCTACTTCTGTATAATACTACCTCTTATATAATTGAAACACACTCTTCAACTCTTACAACATGAAGAACATTCAAAGTCCTATTAGATACAAATCCAACTACATTTCTCAGATCTTTGGGTAGCATCCCTTCCTTTAGTTTTGCCTCTATCCTATTGAAATATCCCATATAAATATTGTTCAGCTACTGGATTAGATACACCCTATATATAATAGTGAGTACAAATGAGCAGGAAATGAGATACATTAATTATATACATATGTAATACACATATAATGTATATAAGATATATAGTCATATATATATGGAGCAAGAGAACAAGTAAGATCATATATAGGGGATTGCAGTCCCTGTTTATTCAAAATCATGAAGACAAATAGATGGCATGTTCTCTTTGCCATCAGCCAGTGCAAAAGCTGGCTGAGTAACTTTGCCCCAGGATACTTCAAAGCCCTGGGTCTTGGATGGTCCTACTATATAAGATTGAACTTGCCTTTATTTTTCTTCACTTCTAGAAATGACTATACAAAGATCTCCAGCCCTGCTCTCAGCTTGGCTGGTTCTGTCCACATTGTTTTCTGCCTCCATTGTGAAGTAATAACCCCATTTTTCCTTCAGTATCAGGATTAATCACCCAGACAGCCCCATAATCCCTCTTTTCCATACATTCAACTCACAGTGAAGACCAGTGATAGTCTCCAGTTCCAACTCAAAAGAACCCTTATTATGATGCCTTGTAGGTACATTCATCCCTTGTTTACCAAATCCTTGAAGTCAGAAGCCTTGGAAGTTAGCACAGTTTTCTGGAGTATATTTTGAGGTGTAATCTTAACTAACACCAAACACCATCCACTCTTACCCAGACTCATCTATTCCATCTATGAGTTAAAAGGGTCCCCACAGTTCTTTTCAGGTCCCCAAGGTTCTCCTGAAAAGACACTCCAGTCTCACACACATGATCACTCATCTGGGACTCAAAGGCAGTCTTCCATAGGCCATGCAACCATTCTACAAGTAAGCTGCTTTCAGATGACGGCTATATAATAAAACTAATAATCCCATGAGTAGCAGTACACTGCCTGATTTTATTCACTGAAAACCAATTGTGTGGCCAGAGAAATGTTGAACATAATCTTCTGATGAAGTAAAAAGATTATATGTTAAGTCCATAATCAATGGTGCTTTCAGGAGTATAACAGGCAGGAAAAGCAAATCCATATACTGAATGTTTTTTGGAAATTGTCCAAAGTAGCAACCTGCCAGGACTTTCACCCAGGTCCTCAGTTCTTTGTTCAGGGTGAACAAGTCCTACTGGAAAATGGAGCCCTCAACAATGATGACATAAAACAAGAGTTATATAGAGAAGTCCCAGTTTGGGGTACATTCATTTCTGTAAATGCTGTACTAAACTACCACAAACTTGGTGGTTCATCTCTCATGGTTCAGAGGCCAGAAATTAGAAAGCAGGGTATCAGTTGGTTCTATTCCTTCCTTCACCTCTTGTAACTTCAGGTGTCCCCTGGTTTATGACCACATAACCCCCATCTCTGCCTCTATATTCACCTGGCCTTCTCTGTGTCTGTGTGTTCTCTCATCTCCTTCATAGGATCCACTCAGATAATTCAGCAGCGAAGGCAATGGCACCCCACTCCAGTAATCTTGCCTGGAAAATCCCATGGACAGAGGAGCCTGGAAGGCTGCAGTCCATGGGGTCGCTGAGGGTCAGACACGACTGAGTGACTTCACTTTCACTTTTCACTTTCATGCATTGGAGAAGGAAATGGCAACCCACTCCAGTGTTCTTGCCTGGAGAATCCCAGGGATGGGGGAGCCTGGTGGGCTGCCGTCTATGGGGTCGCACAGAGTCGGACATGACTGAAGTGACTTAGCAGCAGCAGCAGGTAATTCAGGGTGATCTCATCTCAAGATCTTTAACTTAATAACATCTGCAAAGACCCTTTCTCAAAACAATCCCATTCACAGGTTCTGGGGTTAGGACAAGGATATATTTGAGGAGGGCAACATTGAACCCACTATAATAAATTCCATCACTATCACCATTGCTACATCACTCATGAGACCACTAAGTCAGCACTAGTCAGAAGGAAAGAAGCTGACTGACATTTAGAGAGTAGACCATCTTATCTATTCTGACCTTTTAGAGACTCTTGATAACCATTTAAATGGCATGCTAATATTTTCCCACCTGGAGCCATCCCAAAAAGTTTGTCTACCTACCTCTACAAAAACAGTCTTATTACTCTCGAACTCCTAACTGCCTGCTCACACTACTAACCACTATTAGTTTGTGTTATTACTTAACTCAATCCATGACTATTTCTAGGCAAGTTAGAGGATGTCATGTCTGACTCTTTGCAACCCCACAGATTGCAGCATGCCAGGCTTCCCTGTCCTTCACTATCTTCTGGAGTTTGCTCAAACTCATATCCATTGAGTTGGTAATGCCATCCAACCATCTTATCCTCTGTTGCCCTCTTCTCCTTCTGCCCTCAATCTTTTGCAGCATCGGTGTCCTCTCCAATGAGTCAGCTCTTCGCATTAGGTGGCCAAAGTATTGGTGCTTCAGCATCAGTCCTTCCAGTGAATACTCAGGGTTGACTTCCTTTATGATTGACTGGTTAGATCTCCTTACTGTCCAAGGGACTCTCAGGAGTCTTCCTCAGCACCACAGTTCAAAAGCATGTTTTCTTCCTCTTTAGAAAAACAACTGTAATAAATGACTCAGTATGGTAGAATTAGATCCACCTAATATTGGTTCCAGAACACCAGGAAGAAATATGTATATAGCTTCTCAAGCTACTAATTAGTCATGGGAACACCTCCATGAGGTCATTCCCTTGGTACATATAGAGAGAAGCAGTAGAACAGGAAGATATCTATGGGGAGGAGAAACACCCTCCTTGTACAATTTAGCTTATCCCTTCAACATTGGTGTGAGTCCATTCCTTATATAGATGTGAGCCTGAATGTATATTCCACTTGATGGACTACTGCTGGGTATGTCTCACTTCATGATTTGGTGGATAAGCTAATGACCAGTTCATAATGGGAAGCTCAGTTCACAGAATTGGGCTTTGTGGTTCTACCTAGATCCAGTAGCAATTCAAGAGGTATTTCTCAAAACAGGAACAGTTACTTGCTGAAGAGGCCATACTTATACTTCAAAAACAATATTATGAGTCTTACACCTGAGTTGACTACTGGGGCTCCATAAAGCACCCCAATCTGCTACAGACAGCTCAGGCTTCATGGATCTGCTAGATCCCGTGGGCTGCCTGATAGAGCTGGTTGCACTTCAGCCTGGAATGATTGCCAGGGGCAGGACTGATCTGAGTTAGTAAGGAAAAAACATTTGGAACAGCAGCTGCACTTGGAAACTTCCCCTAATTCAGTTTATGATAATCCCCTCTCATTCTCCAAGACCATCTGTCTTCTGCATCAGCCTAATTGGAGAGTTAAATGGGACTGTGATAGAAATGACCACTCCCTATGTTTCTAATCATGGGTGGTAGCACTGCTGCTAAGTCGCTTCAGTCCTGTCCGACTCTGTGAAACCCCATAGACGGCAGCCCACCAGGCTCCACCATCCCTGGGATTCTCCAGGCAAGAACACTGCAGTGGGTTGCCATTTTCTTCTCCAATGCATGAAAATGAAAAGTCAAAGTGAAGTCATTCAGTCGTGTCTGACTCTCAGCGACCCCATGGACTGCAGCCTACCAAGCTCCTCCGTCCATGGGATTTTCCAGGCAAGAGTACTGGAATGGGTTGCCACTGCCTTCTACTAGATCTCAAAGCACTTTAAATACCTCTCATAGAAGCCTTTAAGACTTTACGAAACGTCAAACAACAATTAATATAAAGGTAACATTTTCTGTCTGAGAAAGTATCAGAGCATTTCATTCTTTAAAACCACAGCTGATAATTTTCTTAGACATCTGGTAATCAATAAAAATTATCTTTAATATCTTTAATAGATAACAAATTTGGCATTTGATTCAGTAAAAATTAAACTTCTCTTGAATTTTTAAAAACATCTTGTTTTTCCATTTATAACTGAACATCACTACTAATAAAACCTACATTTATGTAAAACTGACAAATCACTGCAAATAAAACTAATTTTAAGCTACAAATGTTCACACTTTTTAGTCAAGGATGTTTATTTTACTTTAGCCTGACTTTCAAGCACCCTGATTTAATTTCAGAGAATCTAAAGTTATGGTTTGTGAGGTATTTAATGACGGTTAGTTTGATGCAAGCAACTCCTCGCTGGCTGTGGTTTCCTCTCCCCATTATCACAGAGAGATAGGACTTACCACCATTCTGCTTAAATTCTTCAGTTTTCTGCTGTAAAACTGTCGTCAAATGTTCTATAGCCTCATCCACATGCAGCCCATGGAGGTCTAGAACATTCTGCGGCAGTAGGGAGGCATTGACTTTCTCAAATATCTCCATGGCAGCAAGGTGATTAGCTTCTTTCATCTTCTGCTCATGGAGACTACCCTGCTGGGCATAAAATGTGGCAACGTTTTTCTTCCCTATCCGATAAGCTTCTTTTGCCTTGCTGTAGCATTCCATCCTCTTCTGCTGGTGGAGGAGAGCCTCTGCCCTGTAGTCAACATACTCTGGGTACTCAAAGTCCTGGAAAGATGGTTCACTTGGTTCAGTCTCTTTCAATGTCTTTGCCTTTTTCTCCTTAGACTTCTGTGCAGTGTGAGAAGTGATATTCTCATTTTGGTGAGCAAATTCTTGTGCTACCACTGTTTTTACAGGGTCTCCTTCAAGAACACAATTTAGAAATTGCACTGTGTGTTGTAATGAATAGCTGTGGTCCTTGAAAACATCCACCAGGAAATTTTGATTAATGGCTGGAAATATCTTAAAGAGTTGCTTCTCCTTTAGCTTAGTGCCACAATCTTTCTCAAACATAAGCATCTCCCCTTTCACCTATTAGGTGGTAGCACTAATTTCTGAGTTTCCACAGGGATGTGCTTTCTGCTCTTGATTTACTCTTTTAGTGAGGAAGGTGAGATCCAGGACTTCCATCATCGTTGGTCCTTCCTCTCATAATAGCCCATTTTGAGTCAGGATCCCAATGTCAATATCAGGCCATTGCCTGGTATTTTTCCCCAGCATACACTCAGGAAATGGAGGGAAAATAAGAGGATGTGTCTTCAGGACCCACTGTGCCCACTGTGTGGTGTACTTGGCTCAAGACTCTCTTCATCACCTGACCACCAAAAGCTTCCACTCTGGTCATTGAACCACAGTGCCAATTTTCCTTGCCAGGAATGTGCTATTTTGGATCCATTATCCAAAAACAGGGTGAAAGGTCTACTTATATTCCTTTCCTCAGAGTGTACTTACACCATAAAATGACCACAGGTCTAGAAATAGAGATAATGACTGTCTCCCTTTTGGTGAGCTCTACGAAGAGACATGGATTTTTTTAATGCAAATTTGTTAGGAAATTTGTGAGTTGCCTATGCATTTCCATAGACCCAATGATCAATAAACCAATGTCAAATCCCTTGTGTCTCCATTAGAGAAAGCACAACCGTCTAGTCTCTGGAGGTTAAGTGCCTGACTTGGCTTCTGCAACTGCCCACCTCCACCATAGGATCTTCCCATCTCCATTGTAATCAGGCAGATCAGTTCAATATTAGTGTCCCCCAATAAAATCCTTGATCTACATGAAAAACCACAATCACATTTTTTAAATTTAATTTTTATTTTATATTGGCATAGAGTTCATTTCTTTTTTCCATTTTTTTATTTAAATATTTTTAAAAATCTTGGGCTTCCATGGTGGCTCAGAGGGTAAGGTGTCTGCCTGCAATGTGGGAGACCCGAGTTTGATCCCTGGATCAGGAAGATCCCCTGGAGAAGGAATTAGCAACCCACTCCAGTACTCTTGCCTGGAAAATCCCATGGACTAAGAATCTTAGTAGGCTACAGTCCATGGGGTCACAAAGAGTCGGACACGACTGAGCAACTTTTAAAATCCTTACCATGTTGAGTTTCTGCCCTAAAACAGTGCAAATCAGCCATAATTATACATACATCACCTCCCTCCAGAACCTCCCTCTCTTCCCTGCATCCCATCCCTCCAGTCATCACGGAACATCAAGCTGGGCTCCCTGTGCTACAGAGCAACTTCCATGAGCTATCTATCTTATACCTCTTAGTATACACAATTACACTTTTAAATGATGCCAGTGGTTCCCTCTTCAAAGCATTTCTCAAGGCTTTTTCTGTGCCTGTTTAAGAAGCACAGAAAGTACATAGGATTCATAATATAAATCTAGTTTGTTGGTTCCCATCTATATATTATGGCAAATCATGTATGGCATCTTAATCTTCTTTAGTGTAATCACCATTCAATACAACTTTCTGTCAGTCAATCTACCTAGGAATTAAAATTAATTTGCCTTTGCAATGAATTCAGATAATTGCACATATGTTTTTATAAAAATCAGGTTAACATAAAACTATAGTTTTTCACTCTTTAGCATCTTTAGCATGTTTGGGATTTAGTCCCATGAATCTCTCCTTTGTATGATATAATATAAACTGCTAAGCATACTTATTTTATTGTATAAATATATGACTATGGTAAACAATATAACTGAGTATTCAGATAACAACTCTAGTTATCAGTTTGAGATAAACATTATGGAAAAGAGGCTGAGGACCCGAAGAGAACAGACTCAATCAAGAAAGGGAGGACTAGCTCATTAAGACTAAGAAAATAATCTCCATGAACTACTTAGGTTGCATCCAGTAGCAGGAGAAGCTTAAAATATTTGGGGTTTGTGGAGAATCCAAGTCCTTCAAACCCTCCCATAATTCTTATTTCAATGTTCTGGGGCTTACTCTGTTTCGTTAAATACTTTAACCTTTCCCAGAAGACACCTGGAGAGAGGGCATAGTAAATAATGTGTTAACTTGACAATCCATGGCCAGCCTATTCCTTTGTTTGTTGGATACCTTAGCTTTGCAGCTGTAAGAGTCAAAAGACTCTGCCAGCATCATCAGGTAGAGTCTCCTGGGTTTAAGTGGGTGACTTGAGTTTCATATTTAATCTTATAATTCTCTTAAGAGAAAGCAGTCATTCCCACTCCCACTTGAATTCCTTTATGCTGTTATGTAATAGCAACAGGTTGACACCCAAAGCCGTATTTTCAATGTGCACATGATTCCAAGTGATTGCAGGAAAAGAAACTGTTTCACCACTGCTCACCATGATCTGTCACGTTTCTATCACAGACAAAGACTGCACTTTCACTAACTCTAGCCTGATTATGACAGGTAAAAATTCCAGATTTCCTTTTTTTCCAGAGATCTAATGCTATAATCTACTCCTGGAAACAGATTCCATATCAGTCAAGGCTTTTGATTGCCCCAAAATACAAAATATGTATTTGTTAATATATAATATTTACATGGTATTTAAAGATGGAAACTTATATACAGCCTCCTACGTGATATTTTGCCCCTTTATGACTTCCTTTGTTATCTTTTTTTTATTCGGATAATATTCCAAAAAAGCTAGCAGGTTTCTACCCAATCTGGTAGGAGCAAACGAACTCTTCTATCATACTATATTGAATGCTTAAGCCAAAGTACTTTTTATTTTGATTTTTTTTAATTTATGCTCTGCTGAGTAAATATCTACATATATATTTATTAAAGAAATTGAGTCTATAAGCAGATAAAATAATATAGATATAAAGATAATGTTCTTCTGTTCGGTTCTCTAATTGTATGATCTTACCAGGGAAACATAACGCATTTAAGAGTAATTTTCTTTGATAGTGATCACTGAGATTGTTCTGTTAAACACCAGATCTTTTCAAAAGTATCTCTGTTATTTTAATGTATATTGATTTAAACCGATCAACATGTTTTGCATTTTCAAAAATTTAGTTTGTTTTGCTCCCATCCTCTATTTTTTTTTCCAGAATTAATGACTGCAAATCTTGTGCTTGCTTGTGCTCTTTAGACTAATTTATTTTTCTTAGTGTGTCTTATTAAGACCAATTGGCACACATATCCCAATATTTTTATCTTCCCAAGCATTCCCTGCACATTCAGAATCAGTGTCTATTTTCAGTAACTTCATTATCCTTCCTAATCACAGGATGTATTTCTTCACTTTTTCTATTTGAAACCCGATTTTATTACTCAGACTCTCTCCTGCAATTAATTTACTCTAGTTGAATTGTTGCTGCACTTCACCTGGGGAGAGCAGCATGCCTTTGGTGGGCCAAGTTAGCTCTTACCAAAGCATGCAGTGTGGGGCCTTGGAGTCATCAAGTTAATTTATTTACAAACATATTAAGCTCCTACTGTATGAAGTGCATTGTGTAGAGCACTCCAGAGGGAATACAAGAGAAATAATCTCCACTTTAGATTTATAATAGATTTATAAATTCATGAGGAAAACACCCAGAAGAAGTAAAATCAATCTTCTTTAACATGTGCATCATCCCCAAGTGACATAGTTTCTTCATACAGTGATTTAGCAAATTTTAATCTATGCCTACTATGTGCCAGTCACTAAGACTGATTCTAGGAAT
Organism: Oreotragus oreotragus; assembly: GCA_006410675.1. Lineage (NCBI taxonomy): Eukaryota > Metazoa > Chordata > Mammalia > Artiodactyla > Bovidae > Oreotragus > Oreotragus oreotragus. The sequence continues at coordinate 28,085 of SJYX01014700.1, forward strand.
GCAGTAAAACCATGGTACCTGGTCTCATGACCTTTGAAGCAAACTCTGGAAGGCCGATGGTGAACAGAAATAATCAACTACAAAGCACAAGCAAGGAATGATCTGGGAGAAGGCAATATGGAAATCTAATCTAATCACGGGGCACCAGAAAGGCTTCCTTGAATTAATGATGAGCTTCCCTGGTGACTCAGTCAGTAAAGAATTTAAAAATTCAAATTTTAACATTACAATGCAGGAGACCTGGGTTCGATTCCTGGGTCGGGAAGATCCCCTGGAGAAGGAAGTGGCAACCCATTCCAGTTTCTTACCTGGAGAATCCCATGAACAGAGGAGCCTGGTAGGGTACAGTCCATGGGGTTGCAAGAGCTGGATGTAACTTAGCAACTAAACCATCACCACCACACTAAAAAGGTGAATAATGTTAGATACATAAAGGAGAAGGAGTAGAATACAAGGGCTGAGAGGGTATAGACTAAAGGATTTATTACAGAGGCCTTTGGAAAGAGAGAACCCCTGAGATGGTATGTAAATCAATCTGAAAATAATTACAAAGCATTAGCTATGTTCTTCATAAAAAACTTTCTGTGTACTGGAAAGGACACAGATTCATGTAAACCACTGATGAACACATTCCAAGTGGAAAGAACAGCTTAACAAAGAATGAAAGGCAAAATCATGTGAGTAGACTGGCTTGATCACAGAAGGAAAGCTGAGGAGTAACACGAAATGAGGTTGCATAGAGATGAGGAAAGTCAGCAGAACATTCAATATCTAAGGAGCTGTTCTAGACTATAAATATAAACTAAGTGAGAGTAAGAAGAATTAGAGGCTAGAAGGGGAATCTTTGGAGCAAAAGGAGTCTTCTTGTCTGGATGAGGGGAGCGCAGCAGATGCTGTTGGTGCCCTGCCCAAATCACGTTGGCATCATCAGTTCTGTCTCCACACTCACCACCTGCCACCTACACAAGCATCTGTGACTCCACCCTCAGGCTTTCTCTGGCCAAGGGAGAAGCCCTGGCTTATCCAGGGAGCAGGCAGGACTTCTGGAGGAGTTCAGGCTTGTAAGCAGGACAGGATAGAAATATAGTGCATCAGTACCCTGGTTCTCTCGTCCCAGCAGAGAGGGAAACTCTGGAGCAGGTTCTCCACCTTCCAAACGCCCCAGCAGGACGGCACGTCGAATGTCTTTCTTCTCTTCTCCATGTTACGCCTCTACTCTCCTATCAATCTTCCTGGGATCACCTCCAAGTAAACTACTTCCATGAAATCCTCATCTCATGGCCCACTTATGGGGGAACTCAAAGTGAGCAATTAGTTCCTGGGGAAGGTGAGGAAGAAGGAGTGTTTGGACATGGTGATAAAGAGATGACCCCTTATTGGGTATCTAACCCATGAATTGGGCTTCCCTGGTGGCTCAGTGGTAAGGAATCCACCTTTGATGCAGGAGACATGGGCTCAGTCCCTGGGTCAGGAAGATCCCTTGGAGAAGGAATTAGCAAGCCAGTCTAGTATTCTTGCCTGGAGAATCTCCATGAACAGAGGAGCCTGGTGGGCTACAGTCTATAGGGTCGCAATGGAGTTGGACAGGACTTAGGGATCGAACAACCACCACTTATGAATTACTTGCCCATCCCTATAACCTGTAGCCAACTCTATATTCTAGTAACAAAGTTAGATCTTCTAAATTGCACTGTTTATCCAGATCCAGAGTTGTAGATCACCAGTGCTAACAGGGACAGAGACAAGGTCTTTCGCTTATACAAATTTACCAAAGTATTGTAATATAATGCAATATAATATTTAATGCTTTACCTAATTGTGTCCCAGCTACTGATCGCAGTTTGTTTGGGTTACTATCCCACAGAGAACAAGTACCCATGGAACGAGGACATCTCTGCATTAATAGGGAACTAAAAGATACTTAGTTGGAGCCCTCCTTCTACAGGTAAGGCAGATGTGGTGCAAAGAAGAGAAATGACTTTGACAAAGTCAAATGGTCGGTAAGTGGAAGCCTGCAAAAAAGATCTAGTTTCTCTGTCTTTCTCTGTCTTTCATTTGAGTGCATGCAACCCCACAGTGTCTGCCAGTTGGGGGAGTGAAGGGGAAACCTTCAAAAATAAGAGGAAACTGTTGTTGTAGCATATATACGGTAACACACTAGACAAACAGAAGGCAGTTGCTCTTATTGCTCATAAAAGAGCAGACTTTAGACAGAAAAATGTTAACTCATAAAATTCTGAAACTTCTCCTTTTGCCACATATGTTTTTATTTCCTCCTGAACTGAAAGATAATACAAGTTAATGTGTAAAAACAGCAGTTCAGTACCCTCAGGTAATGATAAGGTATGTATCTAAGTGACCTTGGTTATTTAATACAAACCAGACTGTTCAACTGAAACAGAGAGTAGCTGTTAGTTACTTATCAGAATACCACCCACCAGCACTCAGAAATGAAAATCCAAAAGGGGAAAATGGGATCAAGCTTAATACATCTAGAAGGAGGCAAGCAAGGAACCCAGCGCTGCCCTGGAGTTTCAGTGGCTGTCAATACAGACACCTTGTGGAAACTAACTTGGGTCCACAAAACAAGACCTCTAAGTGCATCATCTTTATTAATCTGTAACCAGAATTGATTTCCATGACAAACTCACAGTCTTCCAGGTGACAAAACTTAAATTCCATCCAATTATGTCCTTCTGCCAGGGTTACATCTGAGTTTCTAGGGGCCATTGTGGAGGTGGGGAGTGGAGGGAGGAATCTGACTAAGTGCCAGAGCATCACTGGGAGTGGGGTGGGGGACTGCTAAGATTTGTTTTTCTTGTTTAGTCACTCAGTCGTGTCTGACTCTGTGACCCTGTGGGCTGCAGCACCCCAGGTTTCTCTGTCCATCATCAACTCCTGGAGCTTGCTCAAACTCTTGAGTTGGTGATGCCATCCAACCATCTCATCCTCTGCCATCCCCTTCTCCTCCTACCTCCAACCTTTCCCACCATCAGGGTCTTTTCCAGTGAGTCAGTTCTTTGTATTAGGTGGCCAAAGTATTGGAGCTTCAACTTCAGTATCATTCCTCAATGAATATTCAGGGTTGATTTCCTTTAGGAAGGACTGATTTGATCTCTTTGCAGGCCAGGGGCGGGGAAGGCAATGGCACCCCACCCCAGTACTCTTGCCTGGAAAATCCAATGGACGGAGGAACCTGGTGGGCTGCAGTCCATGGGGTCGCTAACAGTCGGACAGACTGAGCGACTTCACTTTCACTTTTCTCTCCCATGCATTGGAGAAGGAAATGGCAACCCACTCCAGTATTCTTGCCTGGAGAATCCCAGGGACAGGGGAGCCTGGTGGGCTGCCGTCTATGGGGTCACACAGAGTCGGACACAACTGAAGTGACTTAGCAGCAGTAGCAGCAGGCCAGGGGACTCTCAAGAGTCTTCTCCAATACCACAGTCCAAAAGCATCAATTCTTCGGTGCTGAGCTTTCTTTATAGTCCAACTCTCACATTCATACATGACCACTGGAAAAACCACAGCTTTGACTAGATGGATCTTTGTTGGTAAAGTAATGTCTCACACATTTTCCTACATCTGCCTCATATTCACGTGAGACCTGCCAGCACCCTGTGCATGTTTGCATCACTCTGGGCAGCAAGGGAAAGTGATCTGCCTTCCTCACACGATGATTGATTTAAGTCATATGTTTGGAATTGTTTTGCTTTATTTCGTTTATTTTTCTTGTTTTTAGCCACTGGGCCATACTGATTCCAGTGTTAGTCATTATCAGAGACTTGAGCCAAGTGTATCTTAAACTTGAAGCTCTTCATTCTTGATTTCTTGACATGAACTGGGTAACTTCTCAGTCAATGATGACATTAGATTGGAACCTAAGAAAACTTTATTTGAAATGTATGGAAATACATGGAGACTGTGGGATCCCGGGGAGCTGATGCAGGTCCACCCCTCCCGAGCACTGCTTATGAGGTTTCTTGGGCTCCAGAGCCACGCTGCTTTCCCCAGCCCTCCTCAGGGAGGGTGGCACAGGCTCTGCCCTGTCTCAGGTTTCCAGCCTTTTCCAGGTCCCGGGCCTCTGGCCAAGGAGGACAGAAGCAGGAGGATTTCCAGCGAACAAGCCAAGCTCTATGCTCTTACCTCCCCTGGGCCACACGCCTTCCCCTGTCTAGACTTTCTAATTGGGAAACTAACCCTGACTGATTAAAACTTCTTTCAAATTTTGCCTTATGTCTTGACCTTACCTTCTGAAGATCCCCAAATCCAAACTTTTCACTCTTGTTTTCTCTGTTGTTTGGCGCCTCATGGACTAGTGGCTTGAATAGAGAAAGGATCAAGAAATAACAAATGCAATGCCCCCAAAGTGGAAACTGATCACCAATTATTATATATAAAAAGATGTGTCCAGTGACACCAATAGCAGTTTTAATCCTCGTTCTTCCTTTTCACACGTAATATAGAATTTAAAGGGCTTCCCCAGTGGCTCAGCTGTAAAGAATCCACCTGCATGAAGGAGATGCTGGTTTGATACCTGGCGGGGGGGACGATCCCCTGGAGGAGGGCGAGGCAACCCACTCCAGTATTCTTGCCTGAAGAATCCCATGGACAGGGGAGCCTGGAGGGCTATGGTCCATTGGGTCACGAAGAATCAGACACGACTGTAGCGACTGAACATGCACACATAAAGTTTTAAACATGATGAAAACTGAGACTGCTGAATGACAGTGAGTCTCTTTGTAATTCCTAGACCATTTCCAAAACAATATGGCAACCGTTAGGAATATCTTGGAGAAAAGCACTACTCAGAATTTTCCACTGATGAAAGAGAAGCTTCATGCTGATAAACCTACCTCCGACCCCCACCCCACCTCCCCCAATGAGCAGACACACAGGCTCTCCTCCATTTCAACCAGCAGCTAAAGGCCTTCTGATCCCANGGCGCCTCATGGACTAGTGGCTTGAATAGAGAAAGGATCAAGAAATAACAAATGCAATGCCCCCAAAGTGGAAACTGATCACCAATTATTATATATAAAAAGATGTGTCCAGTGACACCAATAGCAGTTTTAATCCTCGTTCTTCCTTTTCACACGTAATATAGAATTTAAAGGGCTTCCCCAGTGGCTCAGCTGTAAAGAATCCACCTGCATGAAGGAGATGCTGGTTTGATACCTGGCGGGGGGGACGATCCCCTGGAGGAGGGCGAGGCCACCCACTCCAGTATTCTTGCCTGAAGAATCCCATGGACAGGGGAGCCTGGAGGGCTATGGTCCATTGGGTCACGAAGAATCAGACACGACTGTAGCGACTGAACATGCACACATAAAGTTTTAAACATGATGAAAACTGAGACTGCTGAATGACAGTGAGTCTCTTTGTAATTCCTAGACCATTTCCAAAACAATATGGCAACCGTTAGGAATATCTTGGAGAAAAGCACTACTCAGAATTTTCCACTGATGAAAGAGAAGCTTCATGCTGATAAACCTACCTCCGACCCCCACCCCACCTCCCCCAATGAGCAGACACACAGGCTCTCCTCCATTTCAACCAGCAGCTAAAGGCCTTCTGATCCCACACACTATGATTTACCCATTGGGTTGAGTGGCCCTTGTTGGTTATTTCAGTAGGATTGTTTTACTGCAGTGATCTTTAGTATAGTCTCACCCAAATCCACATCAGTCCTCATCTCTTCGTCATCACAAAAAGATGAGAAGGGCAAGTTTCAGCCTCTTCCTTTGTGATATACAGGACCCAAAACCATGAAGCAAGGCATTGACAAATCTTGGACTAGAGTCCAGACATCTTTATTTAAGTCATAGGTTCAGAGGGGTTATTTTTGCTTTGTTTTGTTTATTTTTCTTCTTGTTTTTAGCCACTGGGTCATGCTGATTCCAGTGTTAGTCATTATCAAAGACTTGAGCCACGTGTACCTTAAATTGAAACTGTATTTCTTGGTGTGAACTTGGTAATTTCTCAGTTCAGTTCAGTTCAGTTCAGTCACCCAGTCATGTTCGACTCTTTGCAACCCCATGGACTGCAGCATGCCAGGCCTCCCTGTTCATCACCAACTCCCAGAGCTTACTCAAANGTTCTCTAATTGTATGATCTTACCAGGGAAACATAACGCATTTAAGAGTAATTTTCTTTGATAGTGATCACTGAGATTGTTCTGTTAAACACCAGATCTTTTCAAAAGTATCTCTGTTATTTTAATGTATATTGATTTAAACCGATCAACATGTTTTGCATTTTCAAAAATTTAGTTTGTTTTGCTCCCATCCTCTATTTTTTTTTCCAGAATTAATGACTGCAAATCTTGTGCTTGCTTGTGCTCTTTAGACTAATTTATTTTTCTTAGTGTGTCTTATTAAGACCAATTGGCACACATATCCCAATATTTTTATCTTCCCAAGCATTCCCTGCACATTCAGAATCAGTGTCTATTTTCAGTAACTTCATTATCCTTCCTAATCACAGGATGTATTTCTTCACTTTTTCTATTTGAAACCCGATTTTATTACTCAGACTCTCTCCTGCAATTAATTTACTCTAGTTGAATTGTTGCTGCACTTCACCTGGGGAGAGCAGCATGCCTTTGGTGGGCCAAGTTAGCTCTTACCAAAGCATGCAGTGTGGGGCCTTGGAGTCATCAAGTTAATTTATTTACAAACATATTAAGCTCCTACTGTATGAAGTGCATTGTGTAGAGCACTCCAGAGGGAATACAAGAGAAATAATCTCCACTTTAGATTTATAATAGATTTATAAATTCATGAGGAAAACACCCAGAAGAAGTAAAATCAATCTTCTTTAACATGTGCATCATCCCCAAGTGACATAGTTTCTTCATACAGTGATTTAGCAAATTTTAATCTATGCCTACTATGTGCCAGTCACTAAGACTGATTCTAGGAATGCAGTAAAACCATGGTACCTGGTCTCATGACCTTTGAAGCAAACTCTGGAAGGCCGATGGTGAACAGAAATAATCAACTACAAAGCACAAGCAAGGAATGATCTGGGAGAAGGCAATATGGAAATCTAATCTAATCACGGGGCACCAGAAAGGCTTCCTTGAATTAATGATGAGCTTCCCTGGTGACTCAGTCAGTAAAGAATTTAAAAATTCAAATTTTAACATTACAATGCAGGAGACCTGGGTTCGATTCCTGGGTCGGGAAGATCCCCTGGAGAAGGAAGTGGCAACCCATTCCAGTTTCTTACCTGGAGAATCCCATGAACAGAGGAGCCTGGTAGGGTACAGTCCATGGGGTTGCAAGAGCTGGATGTAACTTAGCAACTAAACCATCACCACCACACTAAAAAGGTGAATAATGTTAGATACATAAAGGAGAAGGAGTAGAATACAAGGGCTGAGAGGGTATAGACTAAAGGATTTATTACAGAGGCCTTTGGAAAGAGAGAACCCCTGAGATGGTATGTAAATCAATCTGAAAATAATTACAAAGCATTAGCTATGTTCTTCATAAAAAACTTTCTGTGTACTGGAAAGGACACAGATTCATGTAAACCACTGATGAACACATTCCAAGTGGAAAGAACAGCTTAACAAAGAATGAAAGGCAAAATCATGTGAGTAGACTGGCTTGATCACAGAAGGAAAGCTGAGGAGTAACACGAAATGAGGTTGCATAGAGATGAGGAAAGTCAGCAGAACATTCAATATCTAAGGAGCTGTTCTAGACTATAAATATAAACTAAGTGAGAGTAAGAAGAATTAGAGGCTAGAAGGGGAATCTTTGGAGCAAAAGGAGTCTTCTTGTCTGGATGAGGGGAGCGCAGCAGATGCTGTTGGTGCCCTGCCCAAATCACGTTGGCATCATCAGTTCTGTCTCCACACTCACCACCTGCCACCTACACAAGCATCTGTGACTCCACCCTCAGGCTTTCTCTGGCCAAGGGAGAAGCCCTGGCTTATCCAGGGAGCAGGCAGGACTTCTGGAGGAGTTCAGGCTTGTAAGCAGGACAGGATAGAAATATAGTGCATCAGTACCCTGGTTCTCTCGTCCCAGCAGAGAGGGAAACTCTGGAGCAGGTTCTCCACCTTCCAAACGCCCCAGCAGGACGGCACGTCGAATGTCTTTCTTCTCTTCTCCATGTTACGCCTCTACTCTCCTATCAATCTTCCTGGGATCACCTCCAAGTAAACTACTTCCATGAAATCCTCATCTCATGGCCCACTTATGGGGGAACTCAAAGTGAGCAATTAGTTCCTGGGGAAGGTGAGGAAGAAGGAGTGTTTGGACATGGTGATAAAGAGATGACCCCTTATTGGGTATCTAACCCATGAATTGGGCTTCCCTGGTGGCTCAGTGGTAAGGAATCCACCTTTGATGCAGGAGACATGGGCTCAGTCCCTGGGTCAGGAAGATCCCTTGGAGAAGGAATTAGCAAGCCAGTCTAGTATTCTTGCCTGGAGAATCTCCATGAACAGAGGAGCCTGGTGGGCTACAGTCTATAGGGTCGCAATGGAGTTGGACAGGACTTAGGGATCGAACAACCACCACTTATGAATTACTTGCCCATCCCTATAACCTGTAGCCAACTCTATATTCTAGTAACAAAGTTAGATCTTCTAAATTGCACTGTTTATCCAGATCCAGAGTTGTAGATCACCAGTGCTAACAGGGACAGAGACAAGGTCTTTCGCTTATACAAATTTACCAAAGTATTGTAATATAATGCAATATAATATTTAATGCTTTACCTAATTGTGTCCCAGCTACTGATCACAGTTTGTTTGGGTTACTATCCCACAGAGAACAAGTACCCATGGAACGAGGACATCTCTGCATTAATAGGGAACTAAAAGATACTTAGTTGGAGCCCTCCTTCTACAGGTAAGGCAGATGTGGTGCAAAGAAGAGAAATGACTTTGACAAAGTCAAATGGTCGGTAAGTGGAAGCCTGCAAAAAAGATCTAGTTTCTCTGTCTTTCTCTGTCTTTCATTTGAGTGCATGCAACCCCACAGTGTCTGCCAGTTGGGGGAGTGAAGGGGAAACCTTCAAAAATAAGAGGAAACTGTTGTTGTAGCATATATACGGTAACACACTAGACAAACAGAAGGCAGTTGCTCTTATTGCTCATAAAAGAGCAGACTTTAGACAGAAAAATGTTAACTCATAAAATTCTGAAACTTCTCCTTTTGCCACATATGTTTTTATTTCCTCCTGAACTGAAAGATAATACAAGTTAATGTGTAAAAACAGCAGTTCAGTACCCTCAGGTAATGATAAGGTATGTATCTAAGTGACCTTGGTTATTTAATACAAACCAGACTGTTCAACTGAAACAGAGAGTAGCTGTTAGTTACTTATCAGAATACCACCCACCAGCGCTCAGAAATGAAAATCCAAAAGGGGAAAATGGGATCAAGCTTAATACATCTAGAAGGAGGCAAGCAAGGAACCCAGCGCTGCCCTGGAGTTTCAGTGGCTGTCAATACAGACACCTTGTGGAAACTAACTTGGGTCCACAAAACAAGACCTCTAAGTGCATCATCTTTATTAATCTGTAACCAGAATTGATTTCCATGACAAACTCACAGTCTTCCAGGTGACAAAACTTAAATTCCATCCAATTATGTCCTTCTGCCAGGGTTACATCTGAGTTTCTAGGGGCCATTGTGGAGGTGGGGAGTGGAGGGAGGAATCTGACTAAGTGCCAGAGCATCACTGGGAGTGGGGTGGGGGACTGCTAAGATTTGTTTTTCTTGTTTAGTCACTCAGTCGTGTCTGACTCTGTGACCATGTGGGCTGCAGCACCCCAGGTTTCTCTGTCCATCATCAACTCCTGGAGCTTGCTCAAACTCTTGAGTTGGTGATGCCATCCAACCATCTCATCCTCTGCCATCCCCTTCTCCTCCTACCTCCAACCTTTCCCACCATCAGGGTCTTTTCCAGTGAGTCAGTTCTTTGTATTAGGTGGCCAAAGTATTGGAGCTTCAACTTCAGTATCATTCCTCAATGAATATTCAGGGTTGATTTCCTTTAGGAAGGACTGATTTGATCTCTTTGCAGGCCAGGGGCGGGGAAGGCAATGGCACCCCACCCCAGTACTCTTGCCTGGAAAATCCAATGGACGGAGGAACTTGGTGGGCTGCAGTCCATGGGGTCGCTAACAGTCGGACAGACTGAGCGACTTCACTTTCACTTTTCTCTCCCATGCATTGGAGAAGGAAATGGCAACCCACTCCAGTATTCTTGCCTGGAGAATCCCAGGGACAGGGGAGCCTGGTGGGCTGCCGTCTATGGGGTCACACAGAGTCGGACACAACTGAAGTGACTTAGCAGCAGTAGCAGCAGGCCAGGGGACTCTCAAGAGTCTTCTCCAATACCACAGTCCAAAAGCATCAATTCTTCGGTGCTGAGCTTTCTTTATAGTCCAACTCTCACATTCATACATGACCACTGGAAAAACCACAGCTTTGACTAGATGGATCTTTGTTGGTAAAGTAATGTCTCACACATTTTCCTACATCTGCCTCATATTCACGTGAGACCTGCCAGCACCCTGTGCATGTTTGCATCACTCTGGGCAGCAAGGGAAAGTGATCTGCCTTCCTCACACCATGATTGATTTAAGTCATATGTTTGGAATTGTTTTGCTTTATTTCGTTTATTTTTCTTGCTTTTAGCCACTGGGCCATACTGATTCCAGTGTTAGTCATTATCAGAGACTTGAGCCAAGTGTATCTTAAACTTGAAGCTCTTCATTCTTGATTTCTTGACATGAACTGGGTAACTTCTCAGTCAATGATGACATTAGATTGGAACCTAAGAAAACTTTATTTGAAATGTATGGAAATACATGGAGACTGTGGGATCCCGGGGAGCTGATGCAGGTCCACCCCTCCCGAGCACTGCTTGTGAGGTTTCTTGGGCTCCAGAGCCACGCTGCTTTCCCCAGCCCTCCTCAGGGAGGGTGGCACAGGCTCTGCCCTGTCTCAGGTTTCCAGCCTTTTCCAGGTCCCGGGCCTCTGGCCAAGGAGGACAGAAGCAGGAGGATTTCCAGCGAACAAGCCAAGCTCTATGCTCTTACCTCCCCTGGGCCACACGCCTTCCCCTGTCTAGACTTTCTAATTGGGAAACTAACCCTGACTGATTAAAACTTCTTTCAAATTTTGCCTTATGTCTTGACCTTACCTTCTGAAGATCCCCAAATCCAAACTTTTCACTCTTGTTTTCTCTGTTGTTTGGCGCCTCATGGACTAGTGGCTTGAATAGAGAAAGGATCAAGAAATAACAAATGCAATGCCCCCAAAGTGGAAACTGATCACCAATTATTATATATAAAAAGATGTGTCCAGTGACACCAATAGCAGTTTTAATCCTCGTTCTTCCTTTTCACATGTAATATAGAATTTAAAGGGCTTCCCCAGTGGCTCAGCTGTAAAGAATCCACCTGCATGAAGGAGATGCTGGTTTGATACCTGGCGGGGGGGACGATCCCCTGGAGGAGGGCGAGGCCACCCACTCCAGTATTCTTGCCTGAAGAATCCCATGGACAGGGGAGCCTGGAGGGCTATGGTCCATTGGGTCACAAAGAATCAGACACGACTGTAGCGACTGAACATGCACACATAAAGTTTTAAACATGATGAAAACTGAGACTGCTGAATGACAGTGAGTCTCTTTGTAATTCCTAGACCATTTCCAAAACAATATGGCAACCGTTAGGAATATCTTGGAGAAAAGCACTACTCAGAATTTTCCACTGATGAAAGAGAAGCTTCATGCTGATAAACCTACCTCCGACCCCCACCCCACCTCCACCAATGAGCAGACACACAGGCTCTCCTCCATTTCAACCAGCAGCTAAAGGCCTTCTGATCCCACACACTATGATTTACCCATTGGGTTGAGTGGCCCTTGTTGGTTATTTCAGTAGGATTGTTTTACTGCAGTGATCTTTAGTATAGTCTCACCCAAATCCACATCAGTCCTCATCTCTTCGTCATCACAAAAAGATGAGAAGGGCAAGTTTCAGCCTCTTCCTTTGTGATATACAGGACCCAAAACCATGAAGCAAGGCATTGACAAATCTTGGACTAGAGTCCAGACATCTTTATTTAAGTCATAGGTTCAGAGGGGTTATTTTTGCTTTGTTTTGTTTATTTTTCTTCTTGTTTTTAGCCACTGGGTCATGCTGATTCCAGTGTTAGTCATTATCAAAGACTTGAGCCACGTGTACCTTAAATTGAAACTGTATTTCTTGGTGTGAACTTGGTAATTTCTCAGTTCAGTTCAGTTCAGTTCAGTCACCCAGTCATGTTCGACTCTTTGCAACCCCATGGACTGCAGCATGCCAGGCCTCCCTGTTCATCACCAACTCCCAGAGCTTACTCAAACTCATGTCCATTGGGTCAGTGATGCCATCCAACCATCTCATCCTCTGTCTTCCCCTTCTCCTCCCACCTTGAATCTTTCCCAGCATCAAGGCCTCTTCTAGTGAGTCAGTTCTTCACATCTGGTAGCCAAAGTATTGGAGATTCAGTTTCAGCATCAGTCCTTCCAATGAATATTCAGGACTGATTTCCTTTAGGATGGACTGATTGGATCTCCTTGCAGTCTAAGGGACTCTCAAGAGTCTTCTCTGATACCTCAGTTCAAAAGCATCAATTCTTCGGCGCTCAGCTTTCTCATAGTCCAACTCTCACATTCATACAAGACTACTGGAAAAACCATAGCCATGACTAGACAGGTGTAGTCAAAGCTAGATGGTCTCTGCTTTTTAATATGCTGTCTAGGTTGGTCATAGCTTTTCTTCCAAGGAGCAAGCATCTTTTAATTTCATGACTACAGTCATAATCTGCAGTGATTTTGGAGTCCAAAAAAATAAAGTCTGTCAATGTTTCCATTGTTTCCCCATCTATTTGCCATGAAGTGATTGGACCAGGTGCCATGATCTTAGTTTTCCGAACGTTGAGTTTTAAGCCAGCTTTTTCACTCTCATCTTTTACTTTCATCAAGAGGCTCCTTAGTTCTTCTTAGCTTTCTGCCATAACTTCTCAGTAGATGGTGACATTAGATTGGAACCTAAGAAAACTTTATTTGAAATTTATGGAAATACATGTTTCTCCTCATTATGCGGTAGCAGTCACTGGATAGTTACTTTTCCTGTATATACATGTATATATATATATGACAGTCTTTTTTAGCAAAAAAGCATTTCTTTTTCTTTAGTTTTTTTTGAATTATACTTTTGTGTCTTTTAACTTTATTGAAGTATAATTAATTTACAACGTTGCATTTATTTCTACTGAGCAAAGTGATTTGAATATGCATATACATATATGTACTCTTTTTCATGTTCTTTTCCATTATGTTTTATCACAGGGCATTGAATGTAGTTCCCTGTGCTATACACTAGGACCTTGTTGTTTTTCGATTCTATATATACTAGTTTCCATCTGCTAACCCCAAGCTCCCAATCCTTCCTTTCCCTACTGTGCCTCCCTCTTGGCAACCATAAGTCTATTCCCTTTTTGAGTCTGTTTCTGTTTCATAGATAGGTTCATTTGTGGCATATTTTAGATTCTACATATAAGTTATGTCATATGGTATTCATCTTTTTCTTTCTGATTTACTTCACTTAGTGTGATAATCCCTGTCCATCCATGTTGCTACAAATGGAATTAATGAAAGTGTTTCTTAGAAAATACTTTCTAGACTAGGGACACAATTTTAATTAAATAGAAGCCATTAGATAAAATAGAAGCTACAGACAACTGCTCTGTGGATGTTCTTCTGAGGTCAGAAATAATTTGATCAAACACCTTCCTGAAATTAGATCTGTTTGGAATCTCACTATATCATGCAATTGAAAGTCAAAGGAAACTCTGATGAGTAGCCTGCTGCTAAACGATACAATGTAAAATTTAGATGCCAAAAAATTGATAAGCAATTAAAAACTCCTTGCAGACTAGTCTTCATACCTTAAGCAAATTAATATATTTCAAAAACTATGATAATTCTCATTATTAATCCCAAACTTATACTTTAGAACACTCAATGCACCAAGTGAAGTTTTTTCTTTCCTTTGTGCCCAAACACCATTCCATTTAACTCAGAAAAAGGTTCATTCTCTCTTATTAACATGTATTTATGAAGCACATACTTGGAATGAGTTACCATAAGCATTATGGATACTTTAAAGGGATAATAAAAAGTGGCCCTTCCTTAAAGTAGTTTACTAAATATTTGTTACAGAAGATGTGCTTTTAAAAAATACTGTATTTCTAAAAATAAGTTCTAAGATATTAATGAAATCATCTAGATAGATGCAAAAGCAGCCAGCTCTTGCGGGTACTAATCTCTCCTGGTGTTCCTCTCCTCTGGCAAACAATCTAGTGCATGCTTTTGAATGGGGAAACGGTTCTCCATTTAGCTTGATGGCCTAGTCTTGGCCATCTTACCTTTTGTTTGATTACTCATGGAATACCTGAAGTAAAGCCCGTATATTGATTTATTTTTTAATATACACGTATTTCTTTGCCTGCGCCAGGGCTTAATGGGGGCAGACAGGCTCTTCGATCTTTGTGGCGGCACTCAGGGTCTTCTTTGGCATGTGGGATGTAGCTCCCTGACCAGGGAGCAAACCTGGGCCCCCTGCATTGGGAGCTCAGAGTCTTAGCCACTGGGCCACCAGGAAAGTCCCAAGCCTATATGTTTAAATGTGGTTAATCAGCAGTTAAAGGAAAACAAAAGGCAAAATAAACGGACACACCATGACACAAGATCGTGGGCCCTAGGATGCGTATGTATTTATCTTCAGCGTGGGGGGCTCCTCTTGGCTGCTCTTGCTCTCCTTCCATCTGGAAGAGGCTGCCCTCAAACTTCACCACCGTGGGATCACCCCCAAGAACTTCTAATTCTATGCGCAGAATGATCGTGATCATGGGCTTTGAAGTCTCACAGATATGAGTTCAAATCTCGATTTGGCTACACACCTGCATAGATTGAAATCAGTAGCTATGTACTACTATCTTTTGGACAATAGCATTAATAACTCCTTCTTCGTTGGATTGTTTTTGGAATCAGAAGTAGTAGCAAGTGATTAGCACACTGCCCAGCTTAAGTGCACAATACATGGCAAGTATTATCGTGATCAAAATAGTAACGATCATTTAAAACCCATAAAAGATAGCAAGACCCAGAGCGAATGGAGTTCCCTTTCTATTTAACTAAAGCCTGCATCTCAGTTTCATTTTCTGTCTCAGAACCTGCCTCATCCTATCTAACAGCACCAGCAAAGTCCACTGCCATGAAGAAAAGCTTTGCTTGCCGAACCAATACATACTGAAGTGACTTAGCAGCAGTAGCAGCAGGCCAGGGGACTCTCAAGAGTCTTCTCCAATACCACAGTCCAAAAGCATCAATTCTTCGGTGCTGAGCTTTCTTTATAGTCCAACTCTCACATTCATACATGACCACTGGAAAAACCACAGCTTTGACTAGATGGATCTTTGTTGGTAAAGTAATGTCTCACACATTTTCCTACATCTGCCTCATATTCACGTGAGACCTGCCAGCACCCTGTGCATGTTTGCATCACTCTGGGCAGCAAGGGAAAGTGATCTGCCTTCCTCACACGATGATTGATTTAAGTCATATGTTTGGAATTGTTTTGCTTTATTTCGTTTATTTTTCTTGTTTTTAGCCACTGGGCCATACTGATTCCAGTGTTAGTCATTATCAGAGACTTGAGCCAAGTGTATCTTAAACTTGAAGCTCTTCATTCTTGATTTCTTGACATGAACTGGGTAACTTCTCAGTCAATGATGACATTAGATTGGAACCTAAGAAAACTTTATTTGAAATGTATGGAAATACATGGAGACTGTGGGATCCCGGGGAGCTGATGCAGGTCCACCCCTCCCGAGCACTGCTTGTGAGGTTTCTTGGGCTCCAGAGCCACGCTGCTTTCCCCAGCCCTCCTCAGGGAGGGTGGCACAGGCTCTGCCCTGTCTCAGGTTTCCAGCCTTTTCCAGGTCCCGGGCCTCTGGCCAAGGAGGACAGAAGCAGGAGGATTTCCAGCGAACAAGCCAAGCTCTATGCTCTTACCTCCCCTGGGCCACACGCCTTCCCCTGTCTAGACTTTCTAATTGGGAAACTAACCCTGACTGATTAAAACTTCTTTCAAATTTTGCCTTATGTCTTGACCTTACCTTCTGAAGATCCCCAAATCCAAACTTTTCACTCTTGTTTTCTCTGTTGTTTGGCGCCTCATGGACTAGTGGCTTGAATAGAGAAAGGATCAAGAAATAACAAATGCAATGCCCCCAAAGTGGAAACTGATCACCAATTATTATATATAAAAAGATGTGTCCAGTGACACCAATAGCAGTTTTAATCCTCGTTCTTCCTTTTCACATGTAATATAGAATTTAAAGGGCTTCCCCAGTGGCTCAGCTGTAAAGAATCCACCTGCATGAAGGAGATGCTGGTTTGATACCTGGCGGGGGGGACGATCCCCTGGAGGAGGGCGAGGCCACCCACTCCAGTATTCTTGCCTGAAGAATCCCATGGACAGGGGAGCCTGGAGGGCTATGGTCCATTGGGTCACAAAGAATCAGACACGACTGTAGCGACTGAACATGCACACATAAAGTTTTAAACATGATGAAAACTGAGACTGCTGAATGACAGTGAGTCTCTTTGTAATTCCTAGACCATTTCCAAAACAATATGGCAACCGTTAGGAATATCTTGGAGAAAAGCACTACTCAGAATTTTCCACTGATGAAAGAGAAGCTTCATGCTGATAAACCTACCTCCGACCCCCACCCCACCTCCACCAATGAGCAGACACACAGGCTCTCCTCCATTTCAACCAGCAGCTAAAGGCCTTCTGATCCCACACACTATGATTTACCCATTGGGTTGAGTGGCCCTTGTTGGTTATTTCAGTAGGATTGTTTTACTGCAGTGATCTTTAGTATAGTCTCACCCAAATCCACATCAGTCCTCATCTCTTCGTCATCACAAAAAGATGAGAAGGGCAAGTTTCAGCCTCTTCCTTTGTGATATACAGGACCCAAAACCATGAAGCAAGGCATTGACAAATCTTGGACTAGAGTCCAGACATCTTTATTTAAGTCATAGGTTCAGAGGGGTTATTTTTGCTTTGTTTTGTTTATTTTTCTTCTTGTTTTTAGCCACTGGGTCATGCTGATTCCAGTGTTAGTCATTATCAAAGACTTGAGCCACGTGTACCTTAAATTGAAACTGTATTTCTTGGTGTGAACTTGGTAATTTCTCAGTTCAGTTCAGTTCAGTTCAGTCACCCAGTCATGTTCGACTCTTTGCAACCCCATGGACTGCAGCATGCCAGGCCTCCCTGTTCATCACCAACTCCCAGAGCTTACTCAAACTCATGTCCATTGGGTCAGTGATGCCATCCAACCATCTCATCCTCTGTCTTCCCCTTCTCCTCCCACCTTGAATCTTTCCCAGCATCAAGGCCTCTTCTAGTGAGTCAGTTCTTCACATCTGGTAGCCAAAGTATTGGAGATTCAGTTTCAGCATCAGTCCTTCCAATGAATATTCAGGACTGATTTCCTTTAGGATGGACTGATTGGATCTCCTTGCAGTCTAAGGGACTCTCAAGAGTCTTCTCTGATACCTCAGTTCAAAAGCATCAATTCTTCGGCGCTCAGCTTTCTCATAGTCCAACTCTCACATTCATACAAGACTACTGGAAAAACCATAGCCATGACTAGACAGGTGTAGTCAAAGCTAGATGGTCTCTGCTTTTTAATATGCTGTCTAGGTTGGTCATAGCTTTTCTTCCAAGGAGCAAGCATCTTTTAATTTCATGACTACAGTCATAATCTGCAGTGATTTTGGAGTCCAAAAAAATAAAGTCTGTCAATGTTTCCATTGTTTCCCCATCTATTTGCCATGAAGTGATTGGACCAGGTGCCATGATCTTAGTTTTCCGAACGTTGAGTTTTAAGCCAGCTTTTTCACTCTCATCTTTTACTTTCATCAAGAGGCTCCTTAGTTCTTCTTAGCTCTCTGCCATAACTTCTCAGTAGATGGTGACATTAGATTGGAACCTAAGAAAACTTTATTTGAAATTTATGGAAATACATGTTTCTCCTCATTATGCGGTAGCAGTCACTGGATAGTTACTTTTCCTGTATATACATGTATATATATATATGACAGTCTTTTTTAGCAAAAAAGCATTTCTTTTTCTTTAGTTTTTTTTGAATTATACTTTTGTGTCTTTTAACTTTATTGAAGTATAATTAATTTACAACGTTGCATTTATTTCTACTGAGCAAAGTGATTTGAATATGCATATACATATATGTACTCTTTTTCATGTTCTTTTCCATTATGTTTTATCACAGGGCATTGAATGTAGTTCCCTGTGCTATACACTAGGACCTTGTTGTTTTTTGATTCTATATATACTAGTTTCCATCTGCTAACCCCAAGCTCCCAATCCTTCCTTTCCCTACTGTGCCTCCCTCTTGGCAACCATAAGTCTATTCCCTTTTTGAGTCTGTTTCTGTTTCATAGATAGGTTCATTTGTGGCATATTTTAGATTCTACATATAAGTTATGTCATATGGTATTCATCTTTTTCTTTCTGATTTACTTCACTTAGTGTGATAATCCCTGTCCATCCATGTTGCTACAAATGGAATTAATGAAAGTGTTTCTTAGAAAATACTTTCTAGACTAGGGACACAATTTTAATTAAATAGAAGCCATTAGATAAAATAGAAGCTACAGACAACTGCTCTGTGGATGTTCTTCTGAGGTCAGAAATAATTTGATCAAACACCTTCCTGAAATTAGATCTGTTTGGAATCTCACTATATCATGCAATTGAAAGTCAAAGGAAACTCTGATGAGTAGCCTGCTGCTAAACGATACAATGTAAAATTTAGATGCCAAAAAATTGATAAGCAATTAAAAACTCCTTGCAGACTAGTCTTCATACCTTAAGCAAATTAATATATTTCAAAAACTATGATAATTCTCATTATTAATCCCAAACTTATACTTTAGAACACTCAATGCACCAAGTGAAGTTTTTTCTTTCCTTTGTGCCCAAACACCATTCCATTTAACTCAGAAAAAGGTTCATTCTCTCTTATTAACATGTATTTATGAAGCACATACTTGGAATGAGTTACCATAAGCATTATGGATACTTTAAAGGGATAATAAAAAGTGGCCCTTCCTTAAAGTAGTTTACTAAATATTTGTTACAGAAGATGTGCTTTTAAAAAATACTGTATTTCTAAAAATAAGTTCTAAGATATTAATGAAATCATCTAGATAGATGCAAAAGCAGCCAGCTCTTGCGGGTACTAATCTCTCCTGGTGTTCCTCTCCTCTGGCAAACAATCTAGTGCATGCTTTTGAATGGGGAAACGGTTCTCCATTTAGCTTGATGGCCTAGTCTTGGCCATCTTACCTTTTGTTTGATTACTCATGGAATACCTGAAGTAAAGCCCGTATATTGATTTATTTTTTAATATACACGTATTTCTTTGCCTGCGCCAGGGCTTAATGGGGGCAGACAGGCTCTTCGATCTTTGTGGCGGCACTCAGGGTCTTCTTTGGCATGTGGGATGTAGCTCCCTGACCAGGGAGCAAACCTGGGCCCCCTGCATTGGGAGCTCAGAGTCTTAGCCACTGGGCCACCAGGAAAGTCCCAAGCCTATATGTTTAAATGTGGTTAATTAGCAGTTAAAGGAGAACAAAAGGCAAAATAAACGGACACACCATGACACAAGATCGTGGGCCCTAGGATGCGTATGTATTTATCTTCAGCGTGGGGGGCTCCTCTTGGCTGCTCTTGCTCTCCTTCCATCTGCAAGAGGCTGCCCTCAAACTTCACCACCGTGGGATCACCCCCAAGAACTTCTAATTCTATGCGCAGAATGATCGTGATCATGGGCTTTGAAGTCTCACAGATATGAGTTCAAATCTCGATTTGGCTACACACCTGCATAGATTGAAATCAGTAGCTATGTACTACTATCTTTTGGACGATAGCATTAATAACTCCTTCTTCGTTGGATTGTTTTTGGAATCAGAAGTAGTAGCAAGTGATTAGCACACTGCCCAGCTTAAGTGCACAATACATGGCAAGTATTATCGTGATCAAAATAGTAACGATCATTTAAAACCCATAAAAGATAGCAAGACCCAGAGCGAATGGAGTTCCCTTTCTATTTAACTAAAGCCTGCATCTCAGTTTCATTTTCTGTCTCAGAACCTGCCTCATCCTATCTAACAGCACCAGCAAAGTCCACTGCCATGAAGAAAAGCTTTGCTTGCCGAACCAATACACGTAAACAGGACAATTCACTCAATAAAATACACCAAACACACAATCATGCATGACACACACATACACTGATCAGAGCTACTTTAGTTACAAATGCATAAAAGGATGAACAATAATGATAAGAGATAGTTCAAGGCTCCAAATGATTAATTTGCAAACACAGAGAATATAAATGACAAAGAGAGAAATGTAGATAAATGTTATGCTTTTGAAAAAGACTCTTTGTTCAAGTAAGTTTCAGAAACTCTGATTTTATAAAAGGTAAGAAGTTTATTAATGCAAGGCTAAGCATAATCTATAACAAGTCATGGAGCTTAAATAGTGAATATATAATTGGTACTATTTCCCTGATTTATGAATCTAAATTTTCAGAAACATGTCAGTCTTTTTCTACAGTGGTGGGAATAGTTTAAGAACCAGTTTTCTATGGAACATTGGGAATTACTGGTAAATTCGAAAAAGCTTTGTTATTCTAGAAGACAGATGGCTCTATGGACTCTAAGAGGCTGGCAAGTTTTAATGGGAAAGAGATTTAATCTCTTTGAAGAATGGATAGGCTAAAGCATTCAATTCCTATTACGAGGAAAAATAAACTGATGAGTAGCTACTTAAAGATATTTTTACATGTTCACTTATTTATATCTTTCCATCTTTGCTCATTCATAACTTTAATATCCACAAAGGATTTGAGGTGGCTCCCAGACACATGTTTACACCTCCCGTCTACTAATCCCACTTCAAAATAGTCCTTTCTCTGGTGCGATGCTCTGTGGTTTATGAATTCTTCATCTGCAGAGTTCAGGAAATATAACATGCCTAAGAATGATGGGGGTTGGGGTAGCAGTCTTGTCAGCAGTACTGATTCTCAGCCCAAACACAGATTCCTGCACTTCAACAAGCATCTCAGGTGACCACGGGAAGGTAGTGTAAGACTATAGTTTTTGAATGTGGTTTTAGATTAATGTTATTTAGAAAAAAATGTCTAATCACAAAGGTTGATCTCTAATCACTAAAGTTAATCTCTAATCACACTTTAAAAACACAGATATTTCTCTGAATAGATGANGGTAGTGTAAGACTATAGTTTTTGAATGTGGTTTTAGATTAATGTTATTTAGAAAAAAATGTCTAATCACAAAGGTTGATCTCTAATCACTAAAGTTAATCTCTAATCACACTTTAAAAACACAGATATTTCTCTGAATAGATGATGATGATACACAGATTAGATGGATTCCAAGAGTCTTTTAAATTGAAATATGGTTGATGTACAATATTATGTTATAGGTATACAATATAGTGATACACAATTTATAGGTTACACTCCATTTATAGTTATTGAGTCATGCTGAGGTTTGACAGAAAACAACAACATTCTGTAAAGCAGTTATCCTTTAATTAAAAAATAAATGTATAAAAAATATTAGCTATATTCCCTGTATTGTATATCTTTGTAGCTTATTTTGTAATTAATAATTTGTGTCTCTTAATCCCCCAACTCTAAATGTCCTTCCCCTTTTCCCTCTCCCACTGTAACTACTAGTTTGTTCTCTATATTTGTGAATTTGCTGCTTTTTGTTATCTTTGTTAGTTTTTTGCATTTTTTAGATTTGACATTTAAGTGACATAATAAAGGCTATAGATGCAAAGAGTGTTAAAAATGAAAATTACGAATAGGAATAATTGAGACTAGAGATTTCTAGTTCTATGCTGGAACAAATCTATTCCAGCAGGAATATGACTCAGACTTTTAATTTATTTAGAACTCTGGGCCAGGAAGAATAATTCTACCCAGCCCTTGAGTTCAAGTTTGCAGTGTGTGGTTTTTCTTGAGAGTATCTTCCTCAAGGTGGGAAATCAGGAACCTGATTCTGAACTCCAGCCAGAAAGTCAGAAGCTGGAAATTTCTCACCTGGCAGGGGAGAGTAGGAAGATGGGAGAGGATAGAAGAATTTTAATCTCCAAGGAGAAGGAGGCAAGAAGTGGGGAGCAATGAATTGGGAACTTAGCCAAGCAGACTGTGGTTTCAGGCAGGGGCCCGGTCATAGTGAAGTTCCAGAAAGTAAAAACCCACACTACAAAAAGAAAAATTAGAATATCAAAGGTGAAGACTGCAAGGAAAGCTTCAGTTTAGTGAACACTTGTATACTTAGGTAATTTATCCAGAAAGATCAGATGCCAGGCTGAGGTCTATAGTGAAGAAGCATTCCTCAAACTTGTACCTAAGGCATTATCAGTGTAGAAAGCAGGTATGGCTGTATCCAGGAGACAGAGATTCTGGATACTGTTGAGAAGAACTGGGTAAGGCTGGGATCAACTTTCATTGCTGGTATTAAAACAGCAACACTTTTCATTAATTATTCTTCGGATGTTGACATGTTTTCTCTATCACTTTTGGCAAATCTTCTTCTCACTGCTCTTTCAGTGTAGTGACTAATGCACATAATGGTGAGAAGAAAAACATAAAACCTTGCAGTCTTGATATTTTCTGAAGTTTGATGTAGTAAGATCATCAGTCCCTGGTGTGTTAGGCATAATGAGAGCCTGACAGACGTAACACAGTGGTTGAGTCACCAGAGTGCCTGCTCTCAGGAAAGGGCTTAAGCGCCTTCTCTGGGAAGCCAGCTCTGGCCTGCTTTGCCCTCATCTCTTCTTCTCTAAGGCATTCTTCTGCACTTCTTTTAGTGGTCTCTGACAGTTCTAACCTTTCTCTTTTTCCACACTCCCACCCCCAGCTCCCCGTCCTAAGTCCTGCCCACTTCCCTTCTGGTACCTCTTGCTTTTCACTTGATGGTTCCTTTCCATTTTTATTTTTCTCACCTGCTGGTTCTTGTCTGTATCCCATCTACTTGTGACCTTACGGACATCCCTGTAAATGATTTTCAGATCTCTCTGGAATAGTTTGACATTTCTGTCATTGAAGTTTCTTACTTTCTAAAGCACAAAGAAAACAGATCTCCTCCTTTCTCCAGGCACAGAACTCTGTGTTTTTAAAACTCCTTGTCTTCATCAGACTCATTTTTTGACAGGCTAATCCTGCCCTGAGTTAGTCAACATTCTCTCTCAAAGCATGGTTTCCTCCATGGATGCATTCATTTATTTATCTATTTTCTTGAGCAATGACTGATCTGTAACAATGGATTAGTTTCAGGTCTATAACATAATGGGCTTCCCAGGTGGTTCAGTGGGTAAAGAATCCACCTGCAATGTAGGAGATGCATGCAGACGTGAGTTCTATCCCTGGGTCAGAAAGGTCCCCTGGAGGAGGGCATGGCAACACACTCAGTATTCTTGCCTAGAGAATCCCATGGACAGAGGAGCCTGGCAGGCTACAGTCCGCAGGGTCACCAAAGAGTTGACACACCTGAAGTGACTGAGCGTGCATGCAACATAATGATTCATACTTCTATATGTTACAAAATAATCACCACAACAACATCCATCATCACACATAGTTACAATTTTTTCCTCTTCTTGTGATGAGGACTTTAAAGATCTACTCTCTTAGCAATTTTCAAGTATACAATACAGTATTCTTCTTTAGTACCATCATGCTGTACATTATGTTTCCAAGACTTATTTCTTTTATAACTGGAAGTTTGGGGTATCTATTTGCCTTTTTGGTTTTATATTCACTTGGGTCTCACTATCTTTTGCATTCCCTCTCGCTCTTTTTCTCCAAACTTACCTCAGTACTTCAGAGCTACATCATTAATATGTCTCATTATTGAGCCCCAGATAAAGTAGTTCCAGCAAAGCTATTATGGTTGCGAAGTTGGAGACCATTAACTGGCATGATTACCAAAGAGAGAGCTTGACCTCACTGGGTGGAACAACCACCCTGCCCCTTCTCCAGCCTCAGAGAGCCTCTCCCAGTGATGCTTCAAAAATGACGAACTTCCAGAAAGTATCTACTGACTCCACCGAAACAATCAGGGAATAATTGCAGAATCTCCTCTTTATGATATTCATATCCAAAAAAATTCTCCAAGGAATACATAAAGCATTTCCCAATCAAGTACTCCTCAAAAGGATAGCAACAAATAAATCTAAGTATTTTTCTATGTAATATTAAAGTAAAAAATTTATCAGAACTTTCAGGTTCCATATGTTTCCCAAATATAATTATGGTTGATGAAAACCAAATCTTAAAAATAAGAAAGCTTGCTATTTTTTCCAGCTCTCACCTACTGTGTTCAAACTCCTCTTTCTCTACCCCAACCCCCACCTAAATCCACCCCAGGCCTGAGTTATGGGGAGAAATCCCTGAGAAACTTCATGGTCCAAACTCATTTGCTAACAATGCATCAGGGCTCAGCTCTGTGATCACTTTTCAGCAAACATTTTTTGTTTTAGGATGTGTGTGTGTGTGTGTGTGCATGTGTAAGAGAGACACGCAGACATAGAGAGAGAGATGCCCAGCCTTTTAAAGCACTTACTACATAGTAGAAATGCAAGAGTTGACATTTTCTGAAGTATCAAATATTTGCTATTCATGGTGCAAAGTTATTTATATCCATTACATCATAATCTTTGTAGCTTTTTCATATTATTATTCCCACTTTAGAATTTAAAAATATAAAAGCCTGAGACTGAGAAAAACTAAATAATGTGCACCATCATACAGCAAATTTCAGGGAGTGGTTTTGTTTCAGACCCTTGTTTGCCTAGATTTTCTCAAACAGCACACTTGTCCACCAGCATTTCCCATCTTTTGAATTCATCCTCTAGGATGACTATTCCATAATCTCCAGCCTCCCGGAAAATGACAGTCCACTGATCCTACTATTTTTTTCACACACACCCTCCACACCTCTTCCTTCCCTCTTTATCCAGCTTAAAATCCATAATCCATCATGCACACTCCTTCGCACACACCTTCTATGCCTGTGTGGCTTGTCCGTTTTGCAGCTCACTTTGCAAAACCCCAACCCTAGTTAAACCCAACCCTCCATCACCTCTGTGTCTGCTGCCCGCCAGCTGCTCATGGCAAAGAGAAAAAAAGCCGGGAGGACAGTTTCTTATGAGACAAAAGCTGTGTCAGCCCTTATGGCAGGCACTTTTACAGTTGCTGCAACATGTGTATAAATGACTGGCCGGAACATCAAACTAAAGAAGTCCCACAACTTCTAAGTGCTTTCCAAGACAAAGCTTGGCCTGGACATAGATTACTAATCATTGGCTGAAATTGTATTCATCGGTGAGTGCTATTTCTCCTACTTTCCTTAAGCTCTCTTTTTCTTCCTAGTAACATATGATGCCTCCTTTTAGAACCAATGCCGCCACCTTCACTAAATTAATTTTTTTTTTAAGATACTCAAATAGCTACTAAAGGAGTGTGAATAATTTTTTCTGAGCAACAGTGTTGCACACAAATGTCATCAGAAGAAAATGGCTGGTTGCCTCCAAGTGGACTCACAGCAACAGCATGTTTACCCTCAGTCTCTCAGGCTCAAAAGCCTAATATATTCAGGTAACCAAGAGCAAATACAAGCGCTCAGTATAAACTGACAGTAACCAAACTTGTTGACAGATGTATGAAACCAGAATCCAACTACAGATAGGCCTATTACAATGTCTGTAACACTGTAATTAGCGTCACCACTGTTCCTCTGCTATATAGGAAGCCAAATCAAAACTAGAAGTTTGTCTGATGAGCTTATAACCAAAGAAGATAATGTGCCCTAATTAAGTACATTTTGTCATTAGTTTAAGATAACGCAGGGCATCCAGTGCCACAATACTGACACCTTGCCAATGGAACTGGAAGTTTATCATCAGTTCAGTTCAGTTCAGTTCAGTCGCTCAGTTGTATCCGACTCTTTGCAACCCCATGAATCGCAGCACACCAGGCCTCCCTGTCCATCACCATTTCCCAGAGTTCACTCAGACTCACGTCCATTGAGTCAGTGATGCCATCCAGCCGTCTCATCCTCAATCGTCCCCTTCTCCTCCTGCCCCTAATCCCTCCCAGCATCAGAGTCTTTTCCAATGAGTCAACTGTTCTCATGAGTTGGCCAAAATACTGGAGTTTCAGCTTTAGGATCATTCCTTCCAAAGAAATCCCAGGGTTGATCTCCTTCAGAATGGACTGGTTGGATCTCCTTGCAGTCCAAGTGACTCTCAAGAGTCTTCTCCAACACCACAATTCAAAAGCATCAATTCTTTGGTGCTCAGCCTTCTTCACAGTCCAACTCTCATATCCATACATGACCACAGGAAAAACCATAGCCTTGACTAGACGGACCTTAGTCGGCAAACTAATGTCTCTGCTTTTCAATATACTATCTAGGTTGGTCATAACTTTTCTTCCAAGGAATAAGCATCTTTTAATTTCATGGCTGCAGTCACCATCTGCAGTGATTTTGGAGCCCAAAAAAATAAAGTCTGACACTGTTTCCACTGTTTCCCCATCTATTTCCCATGAAGTGATGGGACCGGATGCCATGATCTTTGTTTTCTGAATGTTGAGCTTTAAGCCAACTTTTTCGCTTTCCTCTTTCATTTTCATCAAGAGGCTTTTTAGCTCCTCTTCATTTTCTGCCATAAGGGTGGTGTCATCTGAATATCTGAGGTTATTGATATTTCTCCCAGCAATCTTGATCCCAGCTTGTGTTTCTTCCAGTCCAGCGTTTCTCATGATGTACTCTGCATATAAGTTAAATAAGCAGGGAGACAATATACAGCCTTGACGTACTCCTTTTCCTATTTGGAACCAGTCTGTTGTTCCATGTCCAGTTCTAACTGTTGCTCCTAACCTGCATACAGATTTCTCAAGAGGCAGGTTAGGTGGTCTGGTATTCCCTCCTCTTTCAGAATTTTCCGTAGTTTATTGTGATCCACATCAGTTGGCTTCATTTCCCCTCCTTGACATAGCTGTTTGGACGAATGCTTGTTGACAGTGGCCTCTGTCGCCCTCCTTTTTTAATAGAGAAAATATCTTTCTATAATGATAGCAATTCATTCAATCTGGTTTATGTTCTGTAATAGACCTACAAACCAATCTGTCTATGATAACTTGACATAATTCTGATTTTTCATTCCTTGTTTTCATAGGTAAATTCTCAGAGTTCAGTTGTATAGCACAGACTTACAAATTCTTGGAGAATCCCTTTCTGCAGCCTCTTCATGACATTAATGGGGATTCCAGAATAAGTAGGGGGAGAAGTACAACTTGGGGATTTCCAAGCAGTGCTAGTGGTAAGGAACCCACCTGCCGATGCAGGAGGCATAAGAGGCACAGGTTCGATCACTGAGTCAGGAAGATCCTGTGGAAGAGGGCATGGCAATCCACTCCAGTATTCTTGCCTGGAGAATCCCATGGACAGAGGAGCCCAGTGGGCTATACTCCATGGGGTCACAAAGAATCGGACACTACTGAAGTGACTTAGTCCCTTAGCCCCTCATAACTTGAGGTCAATTTGGGGGGATAAGAAAAAATCAGGTAGGATGCTTATGCCATTTCATGGCCCTTTTTCACCTATGTATACGGGTAGTACATCTTGATATGTGCCAGAAAACTGATCACAGAGAAAAATTCAATTAATGATTTCAAAGATTCCTCCACATTTTGTCCACAATATTTTTTTTCAAAGTGTTATCATCACAGTCAAATGTTCCTATTTAATCTGTGTCATCCTTGTGTACCAGAAAATCTGTAGCAACAAGGAAGCTCTTTTCTATTATAAGGTCTTTTCAATGAAGCTCAATCTAAGCCATCTTTATCACCAAGTACATTTGTGATATCCATTCTACTGCACTGTAATAAGCAAGATATCAAAGATATTGTTTTCTCTGCTATGTCTTTTCTGCACTCTCAATTTATTTTCTTTGATATCCGGTCAAAAGAACATAGCTTCCTGTAGCCAAACTCATTATCAGTACAATAAGATAATTTTCACAGAAAGCAATAACCACGGATGGTATTCAAACTGCTGATGTCTATATTAAGATCATATTTTTCAACCAAAAGAGTCTTTTCTTAAATTAATTATGGAACACCAGTTAACTCCTCTGAGCATTTAGATTTCTTTTTTTACCTCAAGTAATTAACTCCTCTGACCCTCCCTCATCTTTTGAACACTGCAAATGGCTGTTGTTAGCAGCCTGTCAGATGTGCCTGTCAGACTCTTCACACACAAATGCAGATCTCAGCCTCATCACCCTGACTCCTAACTGGAGACTGCACACCTCAGCCTGAGACCCCCTTTCATTGGAGGCTTCCTGCGCACAGACTCCGATATCTGCGGAAAATGCCACCAAGGTGATCTGCACCATCTGCCTGGCATTGCTGGGGAGCCATCATGGGCACGTGTTGGAAGAAGAGTCTATGTTTCCCTCACGTTGGTCTGTGCTATTTTTTCCACCCACCAAGTCAGGAAGCTGCAGAAATCTCTGGCAAGCGGCCACTTTCAGTTTTCTGAGAAGCCAAGAGAGTGGTTCCCCTGTATTTTAGAAAAGGCAAATGCTGCCTTGTTCAACCTAATCGTTACTTGGAGAACAATCACAAAGAATCAAGCCCACTGCTTTTTATGCTTAAAGAATCATCCTGGGCAGCATTTTGAATGCTTCCACTCCTATTCGCGCGAGGACAGAAAAGCCCTATAGAAAATGGGCTCTGTTCCAGGGGAGCCACCCACCTGCTGACACTCTGAGTATAAGAACATGCTATTTCTATTCCATCCTGGAGCTCCCAACCAGAATGGGACCAAACCCTGCTACCAAGTGACCCTCCTAGGAAAGTACACAGTCCTCATCCACTTCTAGCAGGATGTAGCCACGTATAACAGAAGCCGACCTGAAATCGCTGGCTGACTCTTTCCTCTGCCATCTGTGACTGGGGTTTCAGGCTCATGTAGAAGTGTGGGCACTTGGGGAAAACAGGGCTGGGTGTGGTGTTGAAGCAGGAGGATTAGGGCACTGACGTGGAAGAGGATTTGAGAAAGAGAACTCTGAAAGCAAAGAAAGAAGTTCTCAGGGAAGCTGAACAAGGGCCAAAAATAACCCTTCTGCAGAGAAGTGTCTGGGGAAAAGTTATGAAAATTCCCTTTGCAATGGGTCTTAGGTGGTTATTTTTCCACAGCTACTTTAAGATACATGGCTGTGATTTTTTTATATATTCCACTACTAGGCTTACATTTTGATTTGATCTGCCCCAAATAAAGTTATTATTTACTCTTATTCCCACAAGGTATTTTTTAATTAATTAATTTGTTTTAAAAAACTGTATTGAGTAACCGCTCTTTGCGAAACATTTAGCTATTTGTCATGGTGGATAGGAAACTCATAAAGCACTATAAATTTTATTGATAAATTGAGATCAATTAAAATATGGTAAGAAGATGCAACCAGGAATTGAAAATGAAAATGTTCTTAGGGTGATCCTTCATTATTTGTAAACCTTGACTTCTTAATTTATAAAATAAAACTTGATGTTAAAAGGTCTCTAAATCCAATGGATGGAGTAGCCTGGTGGGCTGCAGTCCATGGGGTCGCTAACAGTCGGACAGACTGAGCGACTTCACTTTCACTTTTCTCTTTCATGCATTGGAGAAGGAAATGGCAACCCACTCCAGTATTCTTGCCTGGAGAATCCCAGGGATGGGGGAGCCTGGTGGGCTGCCGTCTATGGGGTCACACAGAGTCGGACACGACTGAAGTGACTTAGCAGCAGCAGCAAATGTGTTTACAGTGTTACCATTCCATTATAGACCTTTCTTTCCTCTCCCTTATTAGCTTTATTTTCTTTAGGGCCCTCTTTTTTGTTTTGTTTTGTTTTTTTGTCCTTCTGTGAAACAGTTTCTCCTTCTGACCCTATATTAATTTGGGGGCAATTTCATCAATTCGTATGGCTTTGATTTCCACTTAAAGACAATTCCAAACTGTAAATAGATAAATAATAGATAAAGGGCAGGTTGATAGGTAGATGGACTTCCCTGATAGCTTGCATGGTAAAGAATCTGCCTGCAATGCAGTAGACCTCGATGTGATCCCTGGTCGGGAAGATCCCTTGGAGGAGGGCACGCTAACTCACTCCAGTATTCTTGTGGGGAGAGTCCCATGAACAGAGGAACCTTGCGGGCTATGATCCATGGGGTTGCAGAGTCAGACACGACTGAAGTGACTGAGCACATGGGTAGGTAGGTGGAGAGATAGATAGATGAGTAATTGACTAGATACATAGGTAAGTGAATGATTGATTAGAGAGATAGATATAGATGTAAATGAGCAACTTATCTCCTGATCTCCAAATCTGATATTTATTATTCTACCAAATGTCTCCATCTGTACATTCCAAAATCATCTCAACTTTCATGTACAAAGTTGAAAATCTTCTATTTTTGTATTTACTGTGATAAATTATACTGTCTATTCAAATACCAAAACCAAGAACTGAGAATTTTCTTCAGTCATTTGTATTGCCATCCAGTTGGTACCTATACAATCAGTCCATCCTTCCTCTTACATCCCCATGCCTTCAATCCACCTTCTGAGCCGCCATCAGAATGACCAAATTTCAGTGACACCAATGCACCCCTTTTCCCTCAGTTTAAAACACTGAACCCCAAGTCTGTTGCCAGCACCACCTTTTCCGGTCCTACCATTGGTTCCCCATCCCCAGGTCGTGTTTCTGAGTCTGAAATACACGTTCCTCAGGAGTCCTGGCAGCATGCCAGGGGAACTGAACACCTCAGGATAACATCTTCTTGGGAACTCAGTTTTACCTGATGGCAAAGAATGTAACATATGCCTTTAGTATTGAAACAAGTAGAATACACAATAGAAAGCAAAAATATGAAAGGAGACTTCAAATAAATTTTTCGCTTGTGATGCTTCTCCACCCGAAGTCTATGGTGGGAGACAGGATAGTCTTCTCACTTCTTTGGGATACTTTGGAACAGACAAAATGTTTGAGAAGTACTGTAAATAAAGAATGGGCTTCCCACGTGGTGCCATTGGTAAAGAGTCTACCTGCCGCAGGAGATACAAGAGACTCAGATTTGAACTCCGGGTGGGGAAGATCCCCTGGAGCAGGAAATGGCAACCCATTCCAGCTTTCTTGACAGGGAAGTCCCATGGACAGAGGAGCCTGGTGGGCTATGGTCCACGGG
The DNA here is from genome assembly GCA_006410675.1 of Oreotragus oreotragus. NCBI lineage: Eukaryota > Metazoa > Chordata > Mammalia > Artiodactyla > Bovidae > Oreotragus > Oreotragus oreotragus. The sequence continues at coordinate 59,546 of SJYX01014700.1, forward strand.
GTCACAAAGAGGCGGACATGACTGAGCACACATGTAAAGGAGGAACAGAACCAAAACTTCCTGCATTTGCAAGTCGTCTAGTCCACATCTATTATCTCAACAGCCTCGTGCTCTTCTCCTGCTCCTCTTCCACCCAACAAGGTAGCAAGTTACCTTTATCTCAACATGTGAAATTGTTTCATGCACAAAGCCATGAGTTAGACAAAAGTGCGGAGTATGGGAGAACAATGAGTCATTCATGGCAGTGTAAGTTTAGGGATTGGAAATAGAAAGAAACGAGCTTGGGAAAAAGTTGGGAAGAATTCTTGGGGTCAGTTTGTGAAGAACAATGTCTCCCACAGGTAGGACTTAATCATGTAGGTAATGGGGAGTCCTTGATGTTTTAAGACAATGTAGAATCACCTGTCTTTCAGAAATAAAAGCTCTAAGCAAAATAGTACCCTTGGTAGTAACATGTTGTATGGGTCAAAGACTGGAGTGGAAGCTTCAGGAAGAGTCCAGGTGAAAGATAAAAGTTATCAATCACTGAAGGGTTGACCCATGGGAATAGAAGTGACACTTTTCACTCCAGAGTTTTGAGGTTAAAAACAAAAAAGTCAACCACATCAGGAACTGCGATAATGAGTCACTTGATAAACATCCTGTGGTAGATGTTTCAGGTATCTTTATTAGTGAAAGCACTTCAGTTTTTCCAACTCTTAACATATGTAAATTAAAAGCAGTGAGACAGGCCACAAGGCACACCAGTTTCAGGCCTCTTTCACATTGCATATACATTCTGGTCCCTTTGATAAGGCTGCCCTTATTATCCCAGATTGTATTCCACCTGCAGAACCCTTAGCTCTATTTCAAAATCCAGGCCACAGGACACCTCCTTAGAGAAGACTTTGTCACTGCCGCTCACCTCAGCAGCATCAGGAACTTCCATCTTTATGTGTCTAGAAGTTTTGTGTCCATGTGGTTTACATGGTCTCACCTCACTGGTAATACAAGTATGTCTCTGTATGTTCATCTCCTCTTTAGTCTGTGAGCTTCTTAAGAGTAAGGCCACACCTGCTTCCCTTTGAATCACCAGCATCCTGCTTTAGGACTGGCACATGTCAGACACAGTTTATTGCAAGTTTATGAAAGAATCAAAAGTCATAAAGAAACTTTATTACACCTCATATTTGCTTAGTGACTCATTCGTGTCTGACTCTTTGTGACCCCGTGGACTGTAGACCCAGGATTCTCTGCCCATGGAATTTCCCAGGCAAGAGTACTGGAGTGGGTTGCCATTCCCTTTTCCAGGGGATCATTCCAACCCAGGAATCAAACCTGGGTCTCCTGCATTGCAGGCAGATTCTTTACCACCTGAGCCACCAGGGAAGCCCTACACCTCATATATAACATATATGTCAAAGAAAATGCAAGGACGTGTAAGCTCATTTCAAAATCAATGCCTATCTTAAAAGACTAAATGTACATTCTATGAAATCTGACTGTTCAATGGATAAGTATTTTCTGTAAACAGCACAGCCATTAACAAACCTTTTTTTATTTGAGGGAAAACTGAGTCAGTCATGCAAACATGTGATCCTAAGTTGTCTATCTTAATTCTCAAATATTCTGAGAAGCATGCAGAAGAGTTTTAATAGATTCAGTAACTGAGAATCAGAGTCAATGCATATATCTGAATCTTGCTGTTGACCCTCTATTGCATATATGCTATTAAGAAATTTGTATTTAAAATAAAATGCCAAGATAATAATATGTAAAGGGATGAAGATAAATTTGTCTGATTTTTTTTTTTGTCTCTGCTTTCATGGATGTGCCTTTCCTCCTCCAAAGGAGAGAAATACTTCCCATAAAAGGATTTCTAATTATAAAAAGCAAATAGAAATAGTTGTTGTTAACAGATCAAGATCTTATCTCATCTGTACTATTTCACAAATACCTATAAAGAGGGAGCAAGATCAATTATAATGCTGCTGCTAAGTCGCTTCAGTCGTGTCCGACTCTGTGTGACCCCAGAGATGGCAGCCCACCAGGCTCCCCCATCCCTGGGATTCTCCAGGCAAGAACACTGGAGTGGGTTGCCATTTCCTTCTCCAATGCGTGAAAGTGAAAAGTGGAAGTTGTTCAGTCATGTCCGACTCTTCGCGACCCCATGGACTGCAGCCTACCAGGCTCCTCCATCCATGGGATTTTCCAGGCAAGAATACTGGAGTGGGGTGCCATTGCCTTCTCCATCAATTATAATAGATGTATGTATTTTGGCCAAGTGTTAGCTGCTCAGTCATGTCCAACTCTTTGTAGCCCCACGGACTATAGCCCACTAGGCTCCTCTGTCCATGGAATTCTCCAAGCAAGAACACTGGAGTGGGTTGCCAGTCGCTCTCCAGGGGATTGCCCCAACCCAGGGATGGAATCCAGGTCTTCTGCATTGCAGGTAGATTCTTAACCATCTGAATCACCAGAGAAGCAGAGTAGTCACAGATGGTTTCTAACGATTTTCCTCTTTATTTCTCCTCTATCTTTTGTAATTGCAGCCACGAAATAGTTCATCACTTCAAGTAATGAATCTAAATTATAACTGCCAAACTTTTTAAGTGAACATAGGGAAAGGCAGTTTCTAGGTAAATAGTTGTGCAGAATAACTGAGATAAACTCTTTACGCATGTTATCTCATTTAATATAAACAATATTCTGCTTTTCCTTACCAGCACCTACTGCAAATAGCTGCATGTGCTCTGTAAGATGAATGTAGCACCTTGGTGATTTATACCAAGTACCAAAACATGAGGAACAAAAGTCTGATTTTTGTTTTAATCAACAGGGTTAAAATAGCCAGTATGGTCCTCAAAGCTGAGATGCATCTCCCTTCATGAGTTTGGTGGTAAACACCCCAGTAACTGTCTCTTTAAAAGTCAGGGAAGTAATGCTCGTTTAATCAGTTTTCGTTTCTTGCATCTGAACTATATTATGTGACATTTGAAGATTTTTAAGATGTATATATGTATATTTAAATACATATGTACAATACTCTATAATATTCAAAAGAAGACTTGAGAACTACCTTGGTCTCCAACCATGCATGCCATAAATGTAAACATTTTCATAAATCCTAAATAAAAGAGAAAAATATTTCAGCTAAAATCCAAAAGAGACATGTGTGTATATTAATATATATGTATAAAATCCAAATGTATGTATATATGTTTGATATATATGTGTGTCCATATATATATTTGCATTATATATATATATATATATAAATGGTCTTGAGCTGTGAAAAGAAATTTTAGGAAGATATCTTTGATGCATTTTTCAAAATTCCAAATAAGAGTGACAAAACCTACAAGGCTTAAGTAAGTAAACCTGCTGAATGGTTTTAAGATGTATGTATAGCCAAGTAAATTAATGACTTTTCCTTTTTTGCATAATGACTTCTTCTTTCCTCCAGTAACCTTTCCTATTTCTGGCATAATTCCGTTAGCTTTTGAAATCTGGACAGCTTTTAAATGTAGACTCATACATTAAGAATTGGATAGTATTCGTTATTGGACATTTACATAGTGACATGCAGTGTTTTGTGTGATTTGCCAACAAAATCTCATTTTAATGAGGTAATTCTTCTTATACATGCTTTACAGATGATGCAAATAAAGTTCAGGAAAAATAAATCCACTTGCTCAGATTCACACAGCTTTTATAATTTGCTTAGTTCAGATGGGAACTCAGGTCTTTCTAATTCTAACATTTCAGTTGTTTTATTCTCTGTCTTCACAGAAATAATGCAGCCCACTGAACGATCTCAGTATATATTTTCAAGTCATTTTTAATTGACTATGATCATGTTTTTTTCTAACTATAGTGTATAGTTGAAACAAAGGCATTACACTTAATTATTATACATGTCGAATCTGCATGGACAAAGTATGCTTCCAGAAAAACTGTTGACAATGAGGCTTTCTTCCTTTGCTTACATAACACTCTCTCCCAGATGCTCAGATTTTCTTCTGGCTGTGGACAAGTGAAATAGGCCCTGTGGGACCTGTTGCCCCCTGCAGGAATGCTTCTTAGGATGTTAGTGAGTGGAGCATGTCAGGGTTGCCACACCATGGCATCAGAATGAACCAAAGGAGCCTTTAACAGGTTGCAGAATCTTGTACAAAAAAAGTCTTGTCCCAGTGACAGCTGTAGCTATTCATGTATTCATGTGAATGCCCAAGTGTGAGCCTGTGATTTGTTTGTTTGTTTAGTGAGTGATCCTTTGTCTTTAAGCCGGGTTCACAGTGGTCCCATCAAGAACCAGGGAATCCAAGCTCTCTAACTTTAGGCAGAGGAATCCTCTTGTCTCTGACAGTGACCTTGGTGAGACTGTGTACTCTGTCCTTTAGATCCGCCTCTGGAAAGAGAAAATGTGATTCTATTGCAAATGTTGTCAACCTACAGGGACTGCCATAAATTGGTGGAGACCTATCACTTTTAAAAGTTTTTGAGACATTGTATAAAAATGCTTTTGTTTGTGTGGATTCAACTCTCAGAGGTTGAAAACCCTCAAACCTGGATAGGATACTCTTGGACTGGAAAGTAAATTTCTCAAAGATTTTACTGGGCATGTTTTAGAGCCACAGAATTATGTAGAGATGTGAGAGCTTGAATGAGTGTGAAGACCTACCAGGACCAAGAGTTTCTTATCACAATCTAGTTCAGGCCATGGGACAAACTTACATGAGGAAATAAACTACAACGTTAAATTTTATGTGGCAGAAACTGAAACTGCCAACTAGGATCCTTAAGAGAGTCCCTTGTAAAGAATCATGAAAATCTATTTGACCACAGTTATCAATTTGGAAAGAGTAAAACTGTTCAGAGGGTTTCCCTGATAGCTCAGCTGGTAAAGAATCCACTTGCAATGCAGGAGATCCCAGTTTGGTTCCTGGGTTGGGAAGATCCATTGGAGAAGAGACAGGCTACCCACTCCAGCATTCTTGGGCTTCCCTTGTGACTCAGCTGGTAAAGAATCCACCTGTAATGTGGGAGACCTGGGTTCAATCCCTGGGTTTGGAAGATGCCCTGGAGAAGAGAAAAGCTACCCACTCCAAAGCTGTATTTCCATATCATCTTATCAGTGTATTTCCATATCATCTTAATCTTCTGCACACTTACTATTGCTCTTGTCACTGGAGTTTTGTTGCTTGAAAAGCCATTCTCTACAAAGCCCGTAATAAAATCAACCCTGCCTCCCTCGTCTTTTCCACTCTGCCCCACAACCTCTTCCAGTGGTAGCATTGGTCTGAAGGAAGATGATTACTTACAAGGTAAAGTACTTTAGTTTATGTTAGTCCCAGATCTTATCACACTATGAATTCATCTCAAACACAGCTTCTAGAAATTTAGCATCAATACTTTCTATTATCAATTCAGACCAAAAAATTAAATTTCTTTGGAATATTTAATAAGTTAGATGATTTCGGCCAATTTTTCTCCAGAGTATACCAAAGTAATGTAATAATGAGTATACAGACAATAGCCAAATCAAGTTTCCTATGCAATAAACCATTTTTATCCACAGATTTTAAAGCTTGGTTGAGATGATTTGTAAACATAAAATAATACTCTCTTTCTGAGGTGCTGTATTGAATGATGTGCACTCTGAAGATGGGATACACAAAAGAGGCTTTTTTGTTAAGAGGGTTCAAGCTGACTGTCAAGGGCCCATGTCCACCATATGGTTTCCCATAATTTCAAATTTTGATCTTTACAGGAGATATTTCCAAAGACAATATATATTGCAGAATCACACCTTGGGATAGACATGCCTGGAGACCCCACAAAACTTTATGTAAAACTTGGCATAATAGGAAAAGTATGCTTTTTAGGGGAACAAGGTTGAGTTAAAGGCCAAGCTCCCAATGCCACTGTCCTTATTACCTTAGGCACATCGCTTAACCTCTCTGGGTCTCAGTTTATAAGTTTGCCCTACCTCTGTTAATGATGGTTTTGTTTAGTAAACAAAATGAAGTGAAGTTAAGAGCAAAAAAAGCATTGTTACAGATATTGAAAAGGTTAAGAGAGGATGTGACAAGTGATTCAATTATTTCTTCCTCCTCTTTCTTCTCTTAGTTTTTGAGGCTTGGCAAAATATTTTTTGAGTGTTTACTAAATTCCAGTGATTAACACCAGAGATTCACAGATAAAGTGGCTTGGTCCTTGCCCTGAAGTAGTAACAGAGTCACCTGATCTGACTTTCATTTATAAGGATCACTCTGGATGCAGCGCTGAGAATGCAAGATAGGGAGGTGAAGGCAGAAGCAGAGATACTTGGCTTCTAGACCTATGTATCATTTTGGGCAAAAGATGATGGTGCCTTGGACAAAGGTAGTGGCAGTGGAGGCGGTGAGAATCCAGCTAAGGTGAGGTTTGATAACTGCATCTTGGATTTAGCATGGCAGAAAAAGAACTGGTATCTTTGTGGCAGAGACAACGTTCAATCAAAGCAAAGTGACTATGAGAGGGTTACTTAAAAGAGAATGAAAGTTCATAAGCATACTGGAAATATTTGGGATAGAAGCCAACAGGAGAAGCAAGAGTAAGAGGGAAAAGCCATTAGGTTCAGAAAGGCTAGCTCTGGAGGCAATGAATAAAGGTCTGATAAGCATGAATACATGTAATGTCCATGAGGTTAAATCAACAGGAGTGTGGTTCCTCTGAGCAGAACTCATCTCGGGTATAAAGGGGAGAAAATCTGTCTTACCATTGTTCATTTCCATCCAAAACCAGCTGCTGTCCATTTGGTTAGGGGGCTAAGATAAACATCGTGGAATTGAAGATGTCTGAAGTGGAACTAAAGAATCTTAACCCTTGACTAGGGTTTTTGCCACATAGTTAATGAGGTAGAGCTTATATAATTATGCTTTTTATGTTCTGAGTACTTTTTCTGCCGTATTTAACTCTCACAACAGAAACTTAAAAGACAGATGATACCAGATTATACTAAAGATGGGAAAATTGTGACTCAGAAAAATTAAATAAGGTACTCATTTACCCGTCTTTCCACAGTCAGTGAGTGATAAAACTGACATTCTACCTGCTCTAGCTATCTTTCCATTATGCTTTGAAGGACCATGGAGATGTACCTTTCAGAAGGTATAAAGGTGAGATTAATTGGAAACACAGCATGGAGAACACTGGGAAGAGAGAATTAAAAGAGTCTGTGTAAGAAATAAAAATAGAGTTCCCATACAATCCTGCAACCCCACTCCAGGGCACATATCCAGAGAAGACAATAGTTTGAAAGAATACATGCACCCCGATGTCCACTGCAGCACTGTTCACAACAGCCAAGACATGGAAGCAACCTAAATGTACACCAGCAGATGAATGGATAAAGAAGAGATGGTATATGTATACAGTTGAATACTACTCAGCCAAAAAATAGAATGAAATAATGCCATTTGCAGCAGTATGGATGGACCAAGATATTATCATACTAATTGAAGTAAGTCAGGCAGAGAAAGACAAATACAATGTAACTTATCAGTGGGATCTAAAAAACACAGATGAACTTATTTACAATACAGAAATAAACCCACAGACATAGAAAGCAAATTTATGGTTACCAAAGGGGGATGGGACAGGAAGGGAATAAATTAGGAATTTGGGATTCATATATATACACTAATATATATTAAATAGATGAACAATAAGGTCCTATTCTTATTAGTATAGGGAAATACACTCATTATTTTGTAATAACCTATAAGAGAAAAGAATCTGAAAAATTGTGGGTGTGTATATATATATATAACTCTATTAGACTATAAATATCACCTGAACTGTCTCCTGAGAAACCTGTATGCAGGACAAGAGGAAACAGAACCAAATGTGAAACAATGGACTGATTCAAGATTGGGAAAGGAGTAAAACAAGGCTGTATATTATCACCCTGCTTATTTAACTTCTATGCAGAGTACACCATGTGAAATGCTGGCTGGATGACTCACAAGCTGGAATCGAGACTGCTGGGAGAAATATCAACAATCTCAGTTATGCAGATGATACCACACAGAAAGCAAAGAGGAACTAAAGAGCCTCTTGATGAGAGTGAAAGAGGACAATGAAAAAGCTGGCTTAAAACTCAACATTCAAAAACCTAAGATCATGGCATCTGGTCCGATCACTTCATGGTGAATAGATGGTGAAAAAGTAGAAACAGTGGCAGATTTTGTTTTCCTGGGCTCCAAAATCACTGCAGACAGTGACTGCAGCCATGAAATGAAAATGTGCTTGCTCCTTGGAAGAAAAGCTATGACTAACCTGGACAACATATTAAAAAGCAGAGGCATCACTTTGGCCAACAAACATCCATATAGTCAAAGCTATGACTTTTCTAGTACTCAGGTACAGATGCAAGAGTTGGACCATAAAGAAGAATTGAAGAACTGATGCTTTCAAATTGTGGTGTTGGAGAAGATCCTCAGGAGTTCCTTGAACAGCAAGGAGATCAAACCAGTCAATTCTAAAGGAAATCAGCCCTGAATATTCATTGGAAGGACTGATGCTAAAGCTGAAGAGTTAATACTTTAGCCACCTGATTCAAAGACTCAGCTCACTGGAAAAGACTCTGAGGCTGGGGAACAGAGGATGAGATGGTTAGATAGATAGCATCACCGACTCAATGGACATGAGTCTGAGCAAACTCCAGGAGATAGTGAAGGACAGGGAAGCCTGGTGNGAGTTAATACTTTAGCCACCTGATTCAAAGACTCAGCTCACTGGAAAAGACTCTGAGGCTGGGGAACAGAGGATGAGATGGTTAGATAGATAGCATCACCGACTCAATGGACATGAGTCTGAGCAAACTCCAGGAGATAGTGAAGGACAGGGAAGCCTGGTGTGCTGCAGTTCATGGGGTCACCAAGAGTCAGACACAACTGAGCAACTGAACAAGTAACTAAATTGCTATGCTGTACACCCAAAACTAACACAACATTGCAAATCAACTATACTTTAATTTTAAAAAGAAATGAGAATCCAAACTGATTCTCTGAGCCTCTTTAGGTTCAGCCACTGGTTATTAGTGGCTCCTAGGCTGTTCTCAAGGACCTATGAGAAAATTGCCAAGTACTAGTTATGTTTCAGTTTAGAATCTGAAAGAAGTTATTATTTTAGATGACTTTCCAAGAGTTAGTAGGAGTAAATTTTTTTTTTAATTAAGACTCTCATCATAGGCTCTTACCTCTTCCAAATTCTCACCCTTTCAAGTCTGAAAAGGAATTAAAACTTGTTACCATGCATCACCTTCTCCAGCACTTCCTTAATTTTATGAGCAGCTGTGCACATCACGGGGCTCAGGAAAACAGAGAATCATTGCCAAGCATAGGTTGGACCTGTGAACCCTGAATATTCAAAACCATGAATAATGAGTCCAGACTCAGAGAACATTTTTTTGGCGAAGGTTTCATTCTTCAAGAATGTATCCTTCAGACTGCTTAGGAACATGTTGCTTATTCTGTATTTTTACCTTGGTTCAAAATCTTTGTTACTAAAGGCTATTCCCCTCTATAGTTTCACATGGGATAATGTACCTTTGATGATGAGATCCAAGAATTCAGGAAGCTAGGAATATGGCAACTTTCTTTTTGTTTAATACATACTGCCATCCCAGCTAGCAACTCCAAAGAAGCTTATTTGTTTCCTTGTTTGCTTTATTTTTTAAGATGTTATGCATTATTGCTTGTTTTAGCGCATAAAGTTTGGATCACAAGGATTTATTATATTTAACTTTAAATGATATATGTACTGAGCATTCTTAATATTTGATAATGGAGATTTAAATGGTATCCAAATTATTCACTAAGTGTGGAATACTGGTGTTTTGTTTTCTTCATTTTTCTGCTTAGCCATTTAAAGAAGACAACGAAAATGGATAAAGCAAAAAATATACCATTTACATTGAAAAACAAACTAAAAGGTACAGGAAAAATGAAGACACAAATAAATGTTGTGTTAGTTATCAAGTATCAGATTTGAGGGGGACAGTTTTGATTTCAAATACTCTGTTTCATTGTTTCCATTTGTGTCAAATTAGACTATCATAATATATACCCTAGTTTTAAATTTATACAATATAGACAGAAAAAAAGAAATAAAAAGAGACACATACCCTAGAATCATTCAAGTTAAACTCTCATTTATGCTCTGCTACTAATTTCTGCATGACCTTGGAAAGGGGACTTAACGCTTCTAAGTTTAATATTTCCTTATCCTTGAAGTGGTACAATTGGTCTAGATGACCTCCAAAATCTCATCTCATTTAAAAATCTTATCTATAGATAATACTTTGTGGAAAAATAATAACTAAATACTATTTCAAAGATTAAAGAAATGTAACCTACTATTTTAGAATATAACATGTCCAACTTTCTCTGGTTTGCTTTTCCAAAATATATTATTTTCATTCCAGTCCAATGTGTGACTCTTTTTCAAGTTAAGTCTTGAATTGTTTCTACTATACTACTATATAATCTAGTTTCAAAATTTTCAACATACAGTGCCCAAAATGCTCTATAGCAAAATGTATAAGAAAAAGATAATATTTCTCAGACATGGATAGTTGTGAATTTCATCCAAGTAGACAGGTAAAATAAACTTAAGGAGAAGAAAACTGACATTTAAAATTGGTAGAGATACAACTATTTTTGCAGAAATAACATCTTCTACTTCTACAGCAATCTGTCTTCTTTTCTTTCTTCCAAACACATGAAAAAAGGCATTTCGAGTTACTAATTAACTTCAACATGCTGATCTTTGATTCTGTCTAAGGTCCATGAAAATTGACTAGATTCTCTTCTACCAGAGAGGAAAAACTAAAAATTGAACACATTTTTTAAAAGATTAGATTCTCTGTTATCCTGATAAATCAGCCTAAATCTCATTTGGTTGGACTATATTTTTATTTGTTCCTTTCCCCCAAAGAAATTGGCAATATCTAAGAGTTATTTTCTAACTATGAAACTATATTTTATTATCAGAATAAACTATAAATTTTTATGGGCTACCCTCTTTCCCTTGATAGTTTCCACTTTAGAATGAGAAGGCTAGAATTTGGGGGAGTTGGTTTTATAACCACTGGGATTCTTAACTATTGTGAGCCTTGGCTATAGATGAAAATAAAGAGGGGAAAACTTAACCAGGGAGTTACTTTGACTAGAAATGTAAAATCTTTGATCAGAGAATCAAAATGAATATACCAATTGAAAATGAGTTATCATATATGGCTTTATGGGCTTCCCAGGTGGCACTAGTGATAAAGAACCCACCTGCCAGTGCAGGAGACATAAGAGACCCAGGTTCGATCCCTGGGTTGGGAAGATCCCCTGGAGGAGGGCATGGCAACCCACTCCAGTATTCTTGCGTGGAGAATCCCATGGACAGAGGAGCCTCATAGGCTATAGTCCATGGAGTCATAAAGAGTCAGACATGACTGAAGCAGCTAAGCGTATGACTTTATAATGTTAAAAAGATAAAAATATGAGGGGGTATAGACAATGTCAACCATTACTATTCAACCACTCTGTAAGAGGCTATCCCTATTTGCTCAGTCGTGTTCAACTCTTTGTGACCCCATGGATGCCTGCCAGACTCCTCTGTCCATGGAGATTCTCTAGGTAAGAATACTGGAGTGGATTGCCATGTCCTCCTCCAGGGGATCTTTCCAACCCAGGGATCAAACCCAGGTCTCCCTCATTGCAGGTGGATTCTTTACTGTCTGAGCCACTAAGGAAACCCAAGAATACTGGAGTGGGCAGACTATCCCTTCTCCAGAGGATCTTCCCAACTCAGGAATTGAACTGGGGTCTCCTGCATTGCAGGCAGATTCTTTACCAGTTGAGCTACCTGGGAGCATGTTCAATTTGGAGTAATACAAAAATGAACAAGATAGTTTTTTTTTTTTTTCCACAGTTTATGTAAGCTAATTGAAGCCCCTGGCTTTTAATGTGATCAATTGCTAGTGATCTTGTAAAACTCCATCCTTCATCTTTCTGCCCAGTACAAACTCATATTTCTCATTGCTGAATGGACAAGTCCACATAGACGTTCCACAAACCTAGTAAATGGGCATATATCTAAGAACAAATTCATCTCCCTCTCTGCTAACCTTCTTATGTTACTGTCTTTCATTATCCACTCAGTCTCCCAAGCCAAAAATTCCAAAGACATCTATCCAAGTCACTAACATGTCCTGCCAATCCTTGGTCAGAAACTTCTCTGAAGATTTTCCCTCCTTTCCTGGTGGCTCAGAGGTTAAAGCGTCTGCCTCCAATGCGGGAGACCCGGGTTCGATCCCTGGGTCGGGAAGATCCCCTGGAGAAGGAAATGGCAATCCACTCCAGTATTCTTGCCTGGAGAATCCCATGGACGGAGAAGCCTAGTAGATTACAGTCCATGGGGTCGCAAAGAGTCGGACACGACTGAGAAACTTCACCTTCACCTTGTTCCCCAAGATACTGCATTTACTTGCTTCAGATCTCTGTCCATTCTTACCTGGATTATTACATTGGTTTTCTTTCTGATTTTATTGCATCTCCTCCTCAAAACCATCCTCTAACACAACTCCCAAAGGTATCTTGCTTTTAAACAAAAAACCCATTCCCATCATTTACCTGCTTAAAATTCCAGATATTTACATGTGCCTGGAAAACAAAACACAAATTCTTGAGTATGGCAGGCAAAGAAACTTTAAATGTGACTGCAATACAACTTTCCAGTAGCTAGTCCACATACTCAAGTTCTAGCCCCATTCAATGCATCACCGTTTTGGTGAATTGCCACAGTAGGAGATGGTCCTTCCATGGCCACTGCACATGCTCCTGAATCTGCCTCAAATGTTCCCTTTCTCTCTCTCTAAGCCTGGACATCTTTTCATCCTTTAATAACCATACCAAAGCTTAGTTTTTCTTCCCGAACACTGCCTGACAAAGTGAGTGTCTGCCTGTATCCATAGAGTACATTGTTTCTACCTTCATTCCTATTCTATTGGACTTCACCTATTTATATATCAGAACATTTCCAATAGACAAGAAAATTCCAGGGTATGGGCTGCATTACATTACCTTTTATCTCTAGGTCTCAAATTAGCCTGATAAATGAAATGTGTTCTACAAGTGTTTGTTGAATGAATAACTGATTATCACTATCACTGTTGAATATAGTACAAAAAAGTAATTATCCATTAGGAATAATTACAATGTAGACCACGACTGCGTACAATACTTCATGGAGGAGAGATAAGAAATTAATGATGATTTAGAGATTCATCTGCAAGGAATGTTTTGAAAAAATGTAACTATATCTTCGTTAACAACATAGATTTGGTAGCAAAGAATCAAATAACACCTTTACAAGAAGGGTGAAACCACGACTCTGGTTATGGAGAATTTAGGGATATTCATTCTAGTCCTGGGTATCTTTTTTGTAAGGTGGTAATTGAAACTTTAATAGGATGAGGATATCAAAGGATCAAGTGTAAGGAGAGAAAAGTATACACATAATCCTTGATGATGTTCAAATTCTTGCTGAAGATGCCACAGTCCAAACATTTATATTTCTAAAAATGATTATAGCCTTATGTTTTCAGTTCAGTTCAGTCACTCAGTCACGTCTGACTCTTTGCGACCCCATGGACTGCAGCACGCCAGGCTTCCCTGTCCATCACCAACTCTCGAAGCTTACTCAAGCATTATGTTTTAGTTTCTGCTTAATTCTGTTATGTAATTTATATTTTCTAAGTTGTATGCAATCAAAGAGAAAGTCATTTAGGAGTAAGAATGCTTAGTAAAATTACAATATTCATCTTAAATTCAATATATTCTTCATAATATTTATCTACTGTACTAGTTATTAAGAACTGGTTACATGATTGGAGGGAAAAAATACCAGAATCTTAAAACTATAAAGTGCTCCCACTCTAGTGTAGATTTTCATGCATTGTGTTCCCACTTACCTAATGGAGATTTACTGGATCTACACGTAATGAAACTTGGGAAGTGTTCAAACACAAGGGAAATGGAGAAAAGATCATTTCCTCTCTTTTGATCTCCATGGCTATCCACTCCAGTATTCTTGCCTCGAGAATGTCATGGGCAGAGGAGCCTGGCAAGCTACAATCCATGGGGTCACAAAGAGTCAGACACAACTGAGTGACTAGCATTTTCCTTTTCACTTTTCAATCACATTTTATGGTAGAATAGGTTGGTTGGTTGGCTTCACAGTGTGCTGATTTTTCCTATACAGAAAGTTAGAAGATCCTGGATTTTACAGACCTCACTAGCCTGGGTCTCAGAAATCCTGGGATCAGGAATTCTCAGATCTAGGAAACATGTGTATATTGTTCATTCCTTTATTCCCAGTAGGTAGCCCAAGGCCTGCAATAGATTCATTTTTGATTGAATGAGTGGTCAAACCTCTTTTGTGTTTCTGCAGGTTGTCAATAGAAATACTGATTATGTTGTCTTATTTATCAAGTTACCAATGCACATACATTCTAAATTTGGGGGAACCACATAAGTTAGGATGAGAATATTTATGGACACATGATACCACACTTTGATGGATTCTCTTTCTGGAGTGAAAGATCAACATTACTGGGGAAGATTTGGCTTCTTAGGGGAAAGACACAATAGAAGAACAGATAGGAGGGGCAGGCAGTTTCTCAGTTCTTCATTTCATAAGGTCCTCTTCTCATAAATGAACGGTGATCTACATTCACCTATAAATGGTAGATGAATCCACATTCATCTATAGATGGTAAACATAGCAAAGTTAAACCAAGAGAAATGTGCATGTGAGCATAATACAGACTTGGTGACTGTTCATCACCATGGTTATAAGGCCCACAGAATAGCCACACTCAAGAGGATCCTTAGTATTATGGTTAGCAATATAGAGGCAAAAACTCTGAAGTTGAAAGGTAACAGATAAAATTGACTAAGACTGAGTCCATCCTAAAGGAGATCAGTCCTGGGTGTTCATTGAAAAGACTGATGTTGAAGCTGAAACTCCAATACTTTGGCCACCTGATGTGAAGAACTAACTCATTTGAAAAGACCCTGATGCTGGAAAAGATTGAGGGCAGGAGGAGAAGGGGATGACAGCAGATGAGCTGGTTGGATGGCATCACTGACTCAATGGACATGAGTTTGGGTAAACTCTGGGAGCCGGTGATAGACAGGGAGGCCTGGCGTGCTGCGATTCATGGAGTCGCAAAGAGTCGGACATGACTGAGCAACTGAACTGAACTGATCTGTTTTGGGGATGTCTTGACATTGAGGCAGCTCAACATTGACTGCCCAATGTAAAAGTGATGGGATATGACTGCTCTTAGCTTTTTGGACCATAAGAAAGTCCATCTTTTCTGTTCTCACTCCATTCAGTTCATATATATAAGAAGCACACACTGGATTTTAGCAATAGTTGAAGATTTTTAGCCCTTAACGTAAGAAAATGTCCCTCATCATCATTTGGAAACTATCTCATTGTGCTGGAAAACAGCTAGAGAGTAGTTCCTAGTGGAATTCAAAATAAATGAATACTAAAACCCATTAACTATTGTGGGATCCATCAACTATGATAAGTGCCTTAAAAATTAGGCTAAGGTTCTCAGTAGATTTTGATAGCTCTACTCACAAACTCCCAGATATGACTCTCAGCACTTATGGTTCCAACAACACACAAAGTCACGGTCCTCTAATAGAAGAAGCCAAATATGCATTGTTTTAAACAGAAATGTAAAGGAACTGAGCTATTTACAATACTGTTGTTCACTTATAAAATAAGTTACTCTTCCTCCCAATTTCCACCAAGAACATTCGAGCCAATTAAATTAAGCCATTTTAAAATTTGCAGAGCACCACAAAAAAGATCCAGATGTTTACAAAAAGCAAAAGGGTGGGGTATTGTGTGCTTGTGGGCTTCATTTCTTGGACTGTTTGCTTCAAAGCAATTTTTGCTTGTTAAATCAAAGACTTTTTGCTTGTGAAACCAACCAGGGTTAGCAGTTACTTTTCTAAGTTTTATAAACCAAGAATGCTATTTCTAAAAACACAGGAATTCATTTTGGTTAAATTCAATGGTTGATTCAGTTGACTTTGTTGAGTTCCTAGTCCGCACCATGCATTGTGTTAGGTTTGGGCAATATTTTCATGAACAAGACAAATATTATCACTGACTCATAAAATAACATTTTTCTTTTTAGTTATTTACAAATAAATGTTATCTCATGCAGATCTTACACACTGTATTTTATTTGGACTATCAGATTTTATATTTGAGTTAATGTCAAATCTCCCCGTGTTTATCTGAAAATGTAATGCAATTATATTCAAAATTCCCATACAACTATTTCAGAATTGTCCATTGATCATAAAATTCTTTTGGAAAATAAGTGCTGGAAACTAACTAAGCTATTTTGAAAAAGTAGAATAATGAGAATAGGCTTGAATAATGAGAATAATGAGAATCAATACAACACAAAATTCCAATAATTAAAGGAGTGTAGTAGTGGTGCAGGCCCTGATGACTAGAAATGTCTCAGAATAAAGATTCCAGAATCACACTTGTGTCCATTTTATAATAGATAGAGGTATTCACATATATACCCTGCTCTTTCCCATGAAAATTACCAAAACATCAGAAAATCAAAACCATGAATTACTTTAAAAAAAAAAAAAGACTAAAAATACAGAGAAATTTTATCAAAACTCAAAGAAATTGCCAAAAGTTAACTTCAATTCAGTTCAGTTCAGTTCAGCTGCTCAGTCGTGTCCAACTCTTTGTGACCCCAGGAATTGCAGCACACCAGGCCTCCCTGTCTGTCACCAGTTCCCAGAGTTCACTCAGACTCATGTCCATCGAGTCAGTGATGCCATCCAGCCATCTCATCCTCTGTCATCCCCTTCTCCTCCTGCCCCCAATCCCTCCCAGCATCAGAGTCTTTTCCAATGAGTCAGCTCTTCGCATGAGGTGGCCAAAGTATTGGAATTTCAGCTTTAGCATCAGTCCTTCCATTGTACACCCAGGAATGATCTCCTTTAAGATGGACTGGTTGAATCTCCTTGCAGTCCAAGGGACTCTCAAGAGTCTTCTCCAACACCACAGTTCAAAAGCATCAATTCTTCGG